>QNQO01009029.1:0-87611 GCA_003290165.1 Berberis thunbergii
CTTAAAATGAGAGTAGTCCGTAAAAGGGAGTTTCCATTTGTGGAGTGTACTTTGATATATGCTTCTTGGTTGGAGGCAGAGAGCAACTGTAGTTGCCCGTACGAAGCTGATCCTCGAGATATTTGCCTTAATATGACTTACAAATATTGAGGATAGTTGTGAGACGTGTGGGGCTCGCACTGTGAGAGTTTGGGTTTTTCTGGAGAACTGAATTGAACGGGCTTAAAACCGCTTTGGCTGGTTCAGTGTTGGGCTGATGCTAAGGCTCGTATTTCCTCGAGATCATCATGACACGCATGTAGCTTTGAGGTTTAACCGATTTTATGTATCATCAACCCCCATTTAATTTTGTATTTCGATCTAACACCCATGACATCATTTAACTAGCAACAATACAAATTTACCCCTTATATGATACTCCAAACTTTTTTTCTTTTTTATTCCAACAATCTCATCCAGTCTCAATTTTTAATCTCTATATCTTTCTCCCAACAACCCAACATTTCTTTCTCTTTTTATATTTCTCTCTCTTCCACCAGAAGAACCTCTCTCAACAAATCCATCCTCTATTTGTTTTAATCTCTTTCTTTCTCACTTTTTTTTGAGTAATACTACAGTGCACTGGTAAAGTACCTGGTAACTTGCTTGGTGCTATCAGGCACCATAGGATTGCATCGAGATAAGTGTATCGAGATAAATGTATCACTTATCTCGATACAATCCTATGATGTCTGATAGCACCAAGCAAGTTACTAGTGCACTTAAGAAAAACTGTTTTTTTATTCTCTCCCCAACAAAACACATGGGATACAGGATGTTATCCTCCATGAATTCAATGTACATATCAAGTTGCAAGCTGGTCACATGCAAGTTTGATCCGTACCCAGCTCTTATTATATACTCATGAACCTCTCTCGGCCATAACCCAAAGCTCCTAAATCAGTTATTGCTTGAAGAACACTAGCCAATGTGAATTCATCACACTTCAAATCTTCATTCATCAGGGCTCGAAAGGCTCTCCAAGATTCATGGTTATCAAGATTATGAACACAACCCGTAATTATTGTATTCCAAGACACCAAATTTGTCTTAGTCATCATCTAAAAAATCAGCATTGAAGAGCCTAAATCCCCACATTTTGCATAAAAATCAATATTGTATTATTCAAAAACAAGAAAGAATCAAAACCCATTTTAATTACATAACAATTGTTAGAGAATAGAAGTCTACCTATGTTACAACATAGGAAAGTGTCACAGAAAAGAAGTCTTCCTAACCCATTCCTCTAACACTTTTCTATTCTGTAACATAGGTAGACTTCTATTCTGTGACACTTTCCTATGTTGTAACATAGGTAGACTTCTATTCTCTAACAACAATGTACCTGAATTCTAAACTCCAGACACCCCAACTTTGTACATGCGCGAAAAATAATGGAGAGAGCAGAAACGTGTGGTCTAATTCCATTTCTCATCATTTCAACAAAAAAGTGATAGGGTTTGTGAGGGGGATGAAAGAGAAGAAAATGTGAAGAGGAAAGTGATTACAGATATGGTGGGAGGGTTTGTGAGAATGTGAGAAGACAATGAGGGTTGTGGGTTCGGGGAGTTTTTTTTAAAAAAAAATCGTTCGGTTTGAAAAATCAAGTAAGGGTAAATTTGTCATTTTAAAATAATTGAATGGAATTTGTTAGTCAATATAGTTGAACAAATGGTAAAAAAAAATTAGTGTTAGACTAAAATACAAAAACAAATGAGAGTTCAACAGGAATAAATATAAACAAATGAGAGCCAAATAAAAAATAACCTTTAAAATTACATGTTTATCCTATCCTCACAATTTTAATTTTGAAATATGTTTTAAAGTTTTTGAAAGGGACATAGAGTTTATCATTGAGAATAATATATTTTTTAGGCTAGTAAAACTTCATTACAAATGATCCAAGTTTGATTCCCTTAGAACGTAAGAATTCACCATTCTTGAATTTTGTTTTCATAAGATGTTTTTATGCAATTATATGAATACATCAAAGATAACAAACTATAAAATCAATGAAAATATATATCATTATTCAACTCATAAAATTTAGTTTTGATTGGCTTGTAAACCCTCCCTCCCCCAAAAATAAATAAATAAATTGTAGAAACTTGTAATTATGATTTTATTACGTTCTCACATTTTACATTTTTTTCATATTAAACTTATATACTTATCATAATTATTTTGTAGTTTTAGTATTGTATTCTAGATAATATGCTTGTTTACCTTTGTTAAATTGTCGATGACACGACCACAATTTAGCTTAAAATATTATACTTGATGTATAGAATGTATTTTTTATAGTTGTACAAATAAATACACAATACTATATTAAGTTCAAGAAGAATACAATTAGAATTATATTTTAGATTTTAGTGTTCACTTGTAGATGTTAGTAAATTACCAGTCCGGAGTAAAAAAAAATTATAGCTTCACCACTAGTAACTCCTATTATCGACCAACAATACTCTTACCATGTTGCCCCTCGTTGACTAAAATCTTAGGTCTGCCATCGTTGATGTGTATGGGTCTGAGTGAGATTGGGATGTCTATATTTAGTTTTAATTTTTTGGTGGTTTTTTTTTACTGTATAAAAACCCTCAAGTGTAGTTGTTATGGCATTATAGAGTGAAGAGCTTTTTTTTTTTTTTTTTCAATGTAGGGTTCTTTTGGGATTGGGATGTCTCGTTCCGATTTTTTTAGTTCTTTTGGAATTGATCAAACCCATCTAATTTTCATCATGTCCCAATCTATAATGGGATGAGATCAGGATGATGATTTTCAATCCCGCCCATCCTGTCCTGAACTTATTTATTTATTTGTACTATTAACTATTTTAAGACTTGATTCTTGATGTAGTCGATGTGTAGACAGTGGCGATCTTAAGTCTACGGGGGCCCTGGGCGAACTCTAAAAATGGGGCCCTATTTAGAAGAAGAAAAAAAATTTAATGACTTATTTTACTAAATATGACTCTTCTAGCATTTGATATGCAAAATCACTAATTTATAATGTTGTAATCAACTTTTTCCTCCAAGTACTCTCAATAGACATTATAGCTAACTCATTTAATCTTTCTTATGACATGGTGGACCAAAGATACGATTTATCAACTTTAATTTTGAAAAACTTCGGAGACTACCGTTACTGAATAGTCAACAATATTCTATATGAAATCCAAGCATTTTGAAAACCACCATCAATTATTTGCAAATGATTTAGACTTCAATAGGTTTTGGGTATAAAGTGGGTGTGGATTTGAATCATGAATCTGTGTCATCGGATCCTAATCCATAATTTAATTTTGAGGTTATATATATATGGGGCCACTGGGAAATGTGGCCCTGGGCGGCCGCCATGCCCAGTGAACGCCCATTGGTGTAGACTTGTATCATGCAGTATTATGTTGTTGGAATCATGTTTGGTGTAAATTTGTACTTGGATAAATTTGTTGATGCAAGAAATTATTTAGTATTGTCTCGCCCCCAACTCATTTAGTATGGAATAAGGTCGGAATGAGATCTATCGCGTCCAAAAATAAAGCAACGAAATGAGATCGAGATGACCCATCATATCATGTTCCCTACCCACCCCTTCATAGTTCTTCATCCCTCATTGATGTTTGATTGTGATGTAGCCCCAACAAAAAGTTTACATGAATTCTAGGGGGGAGGAAAGAGCGAGGAATCCTTGAGATGTGCAGCATTACTTATCTTGAGGGAAAATGAGGTGGTTACACCCCTCCCTCGCTCCTTAGAAGGGCTCAAAAGTTTAATATCTTATTTTCTCTCTTATTGAATGTATGTGAACTTTTGTTTTGTATTTTTATTGTTATTTGGTTTAGAGTAGTTGACAGTTTAGTACGTTTTTATGATTTGAGTTAATTTTATTTGTCTTTTTTTTCTTCTATCTCTCTTCGTTCTTAATCTTTCACAAAATGCATCATGTCATCTCTTTTAATTTTTTTAATGTAACTATTCTTTTTAATGGTCTTACGTGAACTTTAATTTATTGTCATCGTCTCAACTAATTAATTTGTTTTGAAATTTAGTTTTATTTTAAATAGACATCAACTAATTAAAGTTTATTTGATATTTGCTTTTCTTTCATATTATTTTCAAATTCTAGTTTTATAATCTACCCAACAATTTGTTTCGTTGTTTGTTATCCTAACTTTTATCCGAGAAGATCTACATCATCTCTTTTCAAAAAAAATTACAAGTATATTGTCCCTTATACTGTACACTTTCTAGATCTTATTTAATCAAAAGCAAACTAACTATATTGAGTTGTGCAAAATCAAAAGTTTTCTTATTATCTTTCATTGTTATTTTATTTATAATATTTATTTCAATTTTTAATAGGTCTTCGCTTTTACCATTCTTGACTGTTTTTGTAGTTTACATATATATTTTTGTTTTCAACTATTTTTCTTTATTCTCTGAATTATTTTGTTTCATTATACTTTTCTAATTGCTCCTTTTCTAATTTCATCATTTTAATGGTATTTTCAATACCCGGACTTATTGACCTTAATTCTCAAGTCTCATATATATTAGAACATAATTCAAACTTGACACGAATACGTTTTTTTATGATTTATATTTTTTATCTTTTAATATTATGGTATTTCTATATTCATAACAATTCAAGGTTTTCAAAAAATAAAAAAAAAAATTAGTAATTTGCAATTAGGAAGTTTTAAGATGGTTGCATCAAGTTTAATTATAGTTGTGTTTATTTAAGATTTAAACACTTCAGGAATC
This sequence comes from Berberis thunbergii, assembly GCA_003290165.1. Classification (NCBI taxonomy): domain Eukaryota; kingdom Viridiplantae; phylum Streptophyta; class Magnoliopsida; order Ranunculales; family Berberidaceae; genus Berberis; species Berberis thunbergii. Next base: position 4,806 of record QNQO01009029.1, read on the forward strand.
CAATAGTAATACATTTTCCCTTTTAAAGTTCTTCATTTGGTTCACTTAAACAACGTGAATATCTTCATATTTTTTTAGTGAATTGGCCTTTTATAAAAATTGTGCCTCCAGCTTGAAACATACCTGGAACTAAATTTTATGAACTAAGAAATGTTACGATGATGGTTTCTAAATAGTATAATAAAAGAAAATAGAACTCGTACCACTAAAAGATAATCAATCAATGCCAATTCATTAAAAATAGTAGAGGAAAATATTTAATTAGTTTGACTATCTTTTCGAAAGATAGAGAATTGATATTGATTATCTCAAAAAGGAATTATATAAGACTATGTTATATAAAAAGTTATGGTCATGCTGAGCATAGGCAAAAGCAGCTAGTGGTATAAGAATGTCTAGTAGTTCAAGTTTGTTATATCGAAATTCTTGGTCAACGATTTTATGTTGAGTGTGGATTGTAAAAATGATCAATGTCCAAATTAAATTGAGGAATTCTAGGTGTCGAGGAAACCAGCGAGGGGAGGGAGGTGGCGGGGTGGGAACCGTTCACCTCCTTCGAGATGCGCACACCAAAAAGATGGCACACATCCCGAGGGAGGTGAACGGTTCCCACCTCCCTCCCCTCGCTCATTTCCTCGCTGGTTTCCTCGACACCTAGAATTTATCAATTAAATTTGTACAACCAGCCAACCATATAGGAAAAGCTAAAGCTAGCATATCATGTTGAAGATGTGCATTACGTAGGGCATCCATCCACAATAGAGCAAGGGTAAGTGAGGGCTCATTACACTATTTAATAAAAAATTTCTTACGTGATATGTCACTTAACCCTAACAGGCCTTCCTCATCTCAATGTGCATGACTTCTTTTCCAACCAATTTTGACTCGGTGCCCTCCGTTTCCCTTTTTTTTTTTTTTTTTTTTTTTTTTTTTTTAATTTTTTTCTTTTCTTTTCTTCAATGGAGCTCTTGTCTTCTTCAGCAGAACCACCACTTTCTCCGGCCCTTTCTCTTCAAAATCTGGCAACATCTTCATTAACCTCTATTTTTCCATTTCTAAGTTGATCTTAGGGTGTGTTTGGTTGCATGAAATCCTATGCCATGAGAATTCATGAGGGGACCCTTCCATTTTAGGCTAAATTGATATATCACTCCACATCAATCATTTTATTTTGTAATCAATGGTGGGAATAAAAGTCCCATGAACATGAGAATCACATGCCTTGGGGGACCAAGGAGTGGGATTCTCATGTTCATGGGACTTCCATTCCCACCATTGATCACAAAATCAAATAGTGGATGTAGAGTGATATATCAATTTAACCTAAAATGTAGGGGTCTCCTCATGAATTTCCATGGCATAGGATTCCATGCAACCAAACACACCCTTAGACCCTTAGATTAAAACAAGTGAGATTTTTCTTGAACCAAAATGGAGATGTGAAATCTAAATCCTTCGAGGAAGAAGAAGAAGAGCACTTGAAAATCAGTTATGCATTTCGGCCAAGCCTCTGGTAAAGGGTTTAGCTCAGGTTAATTTGGTCAACAATTCGACCATGGGGGTGATCAAAGGTTTGGTCAAACACTCTTGTTCTATATGATATGGTAATGGGCAACCCTCTTATGGATTGAAATTTGACTTTAGTTGTTTAATTAGTATTGAGATAACAAAGGGTCCAACCGTTATAATTGATGAGGAAAAGTACAAATGTTCTCATGAAATTCGAAAGTTGCCTTCTTCTTATGATAATCTGAAGCATCATACATCGGGTATGAGACATAAATGGTTTGTAACACATTTGGACAGAGAAGATGAAAATGTGAATGGTAATGCATAATTGGAAGATGGGATTGTTATGTTTATTGTATCTATTATTTTAGAAGCTCAGATGGTTGATCTGCTAGTACCCTATTAAGGTTGGAGCTTATTTGAACGACTTTAGTGTTATCCGAGTTGTCCAGGTATATGGTGATGACTTCCTCTTCCAGGTTGCCTAATGTTCGGTCACCATTATGGGCTGGAGGGAGGTTCGACATCCAAAAACAGAGATGTGTTCTTTGCGTCCGCATTTGGAGCCTCTTCGTCTAGATCCCTCTATTCGGACTGCAGTGGGTTGTTTCATGGCTGCTTAGCTGCAACATAATGGCATTCTAGAGCAACAATCTGGTATCCTCTGATTGTTACTACTTCATCATCCACAGGATATTTAAACATTGGTGTTGCATGGAGACAACCGCCTCCATGTGGTGCAGCCAAGGTCGTCCCTGGATCACGTTGTGCTCGAGCGAACATCCACAACTGAGAATTTTTTCATTTGGATCTTTGGAAAGTATGGCTTCTCCGCGACTCCCAGTAAATTAATCGTTCCAATAGGGTAGCAGTTTTCCCCCATTGAAGCCGTACATGGCTTGGTTGGCAAGTGTCTACAAACAAACCATCGGTGGAGCTGCCCGTGTCCACCAGCGACCTCCTTACTTCTCATTTGGCTATCTCTATTGGGAGGGAAACAAACTCCCCTCATGTCTCGTTCTATGAAGGTAAGGTTTGGGGCTATTTTCTCCTCCATATGTGTTGAATAAAATGATTTATGTGGTGGGGTTTGGCTCGCAGTTCTCGCACTGATCTTTTTTCGCGAACAATTTGACTGATCCCTTTCCTCATTTGCCACGTGAAGGGTGCATATTATATCAAAACCCTCTTTTCTGCTTCCTGTACAGCTCCTATTTTTCCTTGGGGCTGCATGTCTTGAGAACCAACAAACTCCTTCAGTTTTCCTTTTAGGATCTAGTATTGGCTCTCATTCATGAAGCTCTTGCAGTCTTGGGTGTGATGACTTATTTCATTTTATAATAATAGTGATCCTTTTTATCATGTTTTGAAGGGTCTCCCCTGAGCTTTGGTAGCCACTTGATGTCCCCTCAATTTTTTATGGTGAATAAAATGTCAGACGAACTCGGGTTAAGTGGAGTGTAGTGGTGGTATCTGTGGCTATCCCTTAACTGTCCTCGTCCTTGTCCTTGTTCTTGGGAAGTGCTTAGCCTCGCTCTATCCCCCCTTTCTGGCTGCTAACATCTTCTCTAAGGTGGCGTACTTCTAAGCACTTCTCAACAGATCTGCCATGTCCGTTGGGAGTTCCACGGTGAGGAAGTTATAAAACTGGCCTCTTCGGAGGCCAGAAGTGAAGATGGTAACAAATGTGTCACTGCTGCAGTCGTCAATCAGATTCAGTTTGTCGTTGAAACGAGTAACATACTCCCTTAGGCAGTGTTCTAAAAAGCGTCAGGGGGTGGGTGGACGCCCGCGCCCAGAACCTAAACGGTCTTAGGTTTTGTATTATAAATTTATTAATTTACAAAAGTTAAGCATAATACCTTATCAATTACATTCAATTTAATGCCAAGATACATATGTAAAATTTAAAAACATGAATTAAAACTCAAATGACTAAACTTAATCATGATGGGTACTTTATACAAAGTCGAATTTGTTGACAAATATTCAAACCTACTCTTTTATTTTTCTTCAAATTGCATGAATAACCTTAGTCATGTTTTATAAAATCTACATTACTAAAATTGGTATCGACAGATCCTTTGAAAATCCCATTAAGTAATCATCATTTGCTACATTTAGACATATATTAAATAAATAATAATAAAATTGTTTATTTTTAAAAAAAGAGGAAAGAAAAATAAAATAAGAACACAATCAGCCTTATTAAAAAATAAAAACCCGCTTAGGCCGCCGCCCAGACTGCCAAGAACCCGCCTAGCCATTAATCTGGGCGTTTTTCTACCGCCTACGCCGATTTTTAGAACACTGCCTTAGGGTCTTATTGTGTTTCTGCTTGAGGCTGAGCAGATGGTGGGCCCTCTTCCTGATTCACTGGCTCTCCACGAATCGAGTAATAAACATTTTTCCCAATATCGAAAATGAATCGATGGATCTTGGCTTAAGGTTGTGAAACCAAGTCAATGGAGCCATTTTCATACTGATAGGGAAAGTCCTACACATAATGGCTTTTGAGCTTTCCTTCAATGCCATCTCATGGTGAGTAATGCCTCAAGTGGTCTGATGGATCAGATGTCCCATCATAGAACTCGAGCTTTGGGGGGATGAACTTCTCTGGCAAGGGTGCGCTTTTGATATCCTCTGATGATGGAGGGACTGTAAGATCATATAGGAAGTCTGGATCAGTCGCTCCCAACCATAGTGGGTTCTAGACTATGGTCATGTTTGTCTTTGCGGCGTGGGTCCCACTGCCCTTTTCATTACTCGAGTTCCCTTTTTGGTCAGCCCTTTGATCCTCACCAGGGAGATTTTAATTTTCGTGAATATGCTCCTTGGCGCCTTCTAGGGTCAGGGTCCTCCCCGGGTTTTCGCCATTCTCTGATGGGGGTCGTCAATCTTGGGTAAGCCTTTCGACCACCCTAATAAGATGATTCATATGGAATAGAATCTGATATATGCGGATGTCGGCCGTGGCTACCTCAGGGGCTGGGCCTCGCAACTGCTCTGCTTCTTCGATTGGTTCATACTGAACTGGCGAAGATATTTCTCTAGCCGGAGCGTTTTCTAGCTCGACATTGTTATTTTTAACTCAGGATCTGGTGGTGGTGACAATGTCTCGAGGTTCTACTATTTAAAAGAGCTTGTGTCTTTGTTTTAAGGGAAACTTGTCGTAGTCCCCATGAACGGTGCCAAACTTATGCATCCAAATATGTCACTGTCGATTCCTGACCTACAAAAAAGAACAACGTTGAGCCAAAGACCACCGTTGTGGTGGTTGAAGACACTCCGATGCTAAAGTCAGGTGACTGAGTAAGGATGAATGTAGATTGTAAATTAGATTATAACTGCATACATTTCTCATCCTCTTTGTTCTCATTATGTAGTAAATATTTCACTCCTTCATTTACTCTATCGTCAAGGCGTGATAGAAGGAAGAGATCTCGCTGAGGATCTTATTCGTTTATAACTGGGTTGCATTCGATACTTGGCTTTGTTTGAGATCCAATACATGATTGGGTCAATAGATGTGTAACATAGATCTTTGGCCTATGACATACCAAATATTTGTGTTCGAGCCTTATTGTCCTAGGCCAAGCTCCAAAGTTTGCACCGTGTTGGGCTGGCATAATCTGGACTTGGATGTCTAACTTACAGGATGAACAATGAGTTTGTTGAGTCTGGACTGAGCATGCTTGGGTCTGCTGGAGACTGTGCTGAGGCCTCTCTATACTAGGGTCGATCCGTGCCACTTGTACGACCATGGTTGAGTGCTTTGTTTGATGTTTCATCATCTTCATTAATCAGTAACAGAGGGATCAACGCGTTCTACGTGAGCGTATATTCAGTATTAATCTTATTTGAAATTAATAAGTGAAAATTAAAAATTGTACTGTTTTGCTAAATTTGAGACATTAGTTAAACAATCTTTACACACACAAATTATGATAGTATGCATTAATATGGTATTAGTAAAAAATTATTTATCAAAAAGACAGAAATACCCTTTGATAAAGTTTATCTAGTATTGATTTTGCTTGTAAATATGTTAATAAATGTGCGGGCAGATGTGAAAAACCAAACAATTGCGAAATAGTAAAAAATGTAACAGAAGAGGATAAAAATTGGGAGGAAATGTTAGCGTAAAGTCACTACAAGAAAAATGTTGATTAATAGCGTTTCCAAAACGTTATGGTAGGATACCATAGCGTTTTAGTAAACGCTTTGACAGCCAGAGCTATAATAGACCCAGGGGCTATTATATATGGTAAGTTTGGCTTTTATAGCATTTTAGAAACGCTATGGTAGAGTCTACCAGAAACGCTATGGTAAACTCTCTACCATAGCGTTTTAAGTATACATAGCAAAAAAAAAAAAAAAAAAAAATTGTTTTTACTATCAAATGACTTTTTATTACATCTCATAAGTTTTGTCTAGAAAATAAAATTTTAAATGTACCAAAGTTAAACATTTCCATGAATTGAGGCAAAGTAATGTAATTAATTAATAAACTGTATTACATCGAGTCAGGACTCTGTGTTTCAAAAATACAATTTCATTTCTGCCAATGGACAACTGCTCAAACAATGTCCCAGATTAAGATCTATGAGACAGCTGATTACTGCTTAACTGAGCACTCCTATCCAAATTTACCAATTGATCCTGCATAAAGCTGCCAAAATTGGAGTCTCGAGGCCCATCCATGAAGGAATTGCCAGACTGAACTGTAGGGATCCTGTATGAATGATCTGAATATCTAGATCCAAAAGAATCCCTTCTTTCATAAGACGAGATAGGAGCACTGCCATTCCTTTCAGATGATTGACTGTTGTGAAGACCCATTTTCTGCTAGAACAAATTCATCAAAACTCGTTTTGAGTTCCCATTATTTCCTCCAGCTTGAATCCATGAATTTGGGTCCTTAAACAACATGTGGACTTCAGCTTCCCTTTTCCATTGCTCAGCTTCGAGATGCATTTGTTGAATTCGAGGATCCATCCATCCATTTGCAAGCTGCTCATTGGATTCAGAATAGTGGTTTCTAAAGGCATCCAAATTTGAAGCACTATACTGGTTGGGAGCTTTTTGGTGGTAAGAGCGATTGGCAGAATCCATTGTACCATATTGACCACCAATTGAGTGCATCTGGCTGTGGCTATCCTGCATGTCTAAATTTTGCAAATGACTCGTACTGTTTATGACATCCATGTTCATACGAGGACTACCAGCAGGCAATGAAACCGACCTCTCAAATGCTGATGGACTTGGATTATAAAGCCTTTGCTGAAGTTGCTTCGGTACTGCACGATTTCTCTCAATATGGCTTAGTTGCTCCTCGTAGGGGATAGACCTCTGTCGCCGCTGGTAAGAGTCTAATGGACCGATTCCAGTCAACTGAGCCTGATGAGAATTAGAAACCTTAGAGACAAATTGACCAGATCTGTCCATAGACCATAGCTCACTATTATGCCTGTCTTCTTCTACTCCTGCTTGCGGCTTTGATGCCATTGGAAAACTGCCTTGCCAGCAGTTGCTCTTGCTGAAGACGGAGCTGCTGAATCAGAGATGTCTGACCACGCTTTGCACCTGATAAATGATCCAGCAAATCAACATAATGTTCTTATTGGTTGCAACGTCTTTTTTATGCAGAAAATCTTGATGTCGTAAAAATATTCAGGGTATCTAGGGAATAAACTTTATCAACTTACAGGAGTAGGGACAATGACGCTTTGAGCAAACAAATATTGGATTGTAGAACTCCCAAAGCTTCTCATATTCCTCTATGTTCCACGCTCCCTTCATTTTGTCGCACAACTGCATTGTATGAAGCTCTGAAACTCAGCCATACAGAAATGACATGCAGCTGCTCGTCTTCATCTGTTCATGGTTATGCATGCTGATCATTCGTGCTTCTCAAGTAACCTTAATTCAAACCTAAACACCAATACAAAGAAAACCCAAGATTAAAATACAAAGAAAATCTTCAAACTTAACCACACACACACCACCACCACCACAAAAAAGGTGAAATTAACAAAACTACACTTGAACAGGATAAGGATTAGCAAGCATCATAGAGCAAGACAGTATCAGAGTAGACACTCTGGAGATCAGCAGTTGACCAGTTTGATCACAAGTCTCTCTTGCTAACTGACCTCCCAAGGGAGAAGGGGGATCCTTTCCAGGTGGAACTAGGAGCCTCATAGCTTCACTAGATCAGATTTCTGCAATATATGAACATCATAATCATAAGAACATAAATAAGTAAATATATAAAAGCATGCAACAACATGATCCATACCTTAGTAGGAAAGCCAGGTCACAATCTAACCAGATGAAATCGAATGTATAATGAAAATTTTCCTACAATAGCAACAAAAAGTTTTTATCTTAAACAACTAGAAATATCAGTCACCTTTAACACATTTGTACTGCATTTCCTTGACATGATCTTCGAAACAATTACAGCTTCAGCCTGAGAAGAAACATATCAACATCTTATCATGTATGCATTAGCCTGAGCACTCGAAGTTCATTGTGACAAAGACAAGAAACACCATGTTGGTGATCAAGCAAAAGAAAATAAAATGTATTATTTTCACCTCCCTTTGCTGAAAGAAATGTTGAATGATCTAAACATTTTTGTGATGATGAATGTACATAATGTTTCAAGGGAAAAAGGGAACGAAAGCAAGAAGAAGAAGAGCAAGAAATGGCAGTAAAATAACAAAAGTCATCATAGTGCTCCACGTGACAATTTTATGTTGGGTTTTCCAGCGTGATCATCAATATAACTTTGAAGCTAGAATTTACCGTAGTTTCTGCCTTCTTTTTATTTCGATCGCCAAAACCATTGCATGCATTGAACCCTATATTTGTGAACCAATATCAAATCAGTAATACCAAATTTATTGCAAGTCTACAAAAGATAAAAGACATCATATATGGATCATTTCTAAGAATATAATTATCACTGAGTGCTGCTTCTCTGAATCTATATTAGATAGAATCTACCAGATACAAACGCTTCAATCAGTCCTAGAAATCAAAAGGTGAGAAGGTACCAATAGACCTTTGAGAACAAAAATTTGTGCATGACTTCTGATCTGCACAGCCGTCTTCATCCTAATATGTTCTGTACAAAACAAAACCAGAAAATAGGAGAACAAACAAATCTCTAATCAAGAGGCATCGCATACTATAATTCGAGTATCATATCCAAATTCAAGGCTAAACCAAAATATGAATATTCTTCAACAGCAACCCAGAATTCTTCTGGAGCAGTATAAAATGGAGTACCTTCAATTTAGAGTTAAAGTGCTAAATCTAAACAATACTTATGGTCCAATTAGAATATGACCTTCAATCCGCTGCCACGCTCTTGCATACAGTTTTAACGCTTCAAGGAACCTATTATGCTCCTCCTCTGTCCACTTCTCTCTTTGTTTGGTAATAGTATATGGTTTTCTTGCCTATAATCAAAAAGCAGAACAGGACTCAATATCTATGGAAGAAGAAGAACAAATACTTGGAAATTAAAGTCTCAATCGACAAAAATAACACTTAAAAGCACCTTGACAATCAAATCCTCTCCGGAAGTACATGTGTCCATTTCGGGACTCTGTGTTTCAAATCCTCCTCTGTTATAAACAAGTAATATCGCCTCTTCTTTTTCCTTCCATCTCTCTAGCAGATCGGTTTTCGAGCTGATCTCTCAAACATACTTCTTCCAATGTCAGCTTCCATACAAATCTATTAAGCAGGAAAAAAATATTGTAACAATATAACAAATTGTGATCAAGCATGCAAAGCTAAGAGAATACAGACAATAAGAAGATAAACAAACCTGGCTTTGATCATTGTAGGCAATTGACATTCATCACCAACTAGTATTGCATGCTAGATACCTCACACTATCTATGAGTCAAGTCATATATACTAGCTCTATCATAGAAAAATCTGATCACCACACAGGCACACACACAAAGAAGTCCTAAATAATAGTATTAACTAGTAGGGAGAAAACCACACACCTGTTCCAAAATCTGGATGAACTTGCATTCAGTCATGACAAATTTTCCCTTAAATCTCCCGAAATATCCAAGATGGACTCTACAAGGAAAAGAAAACTGTTAGGAAAGGGAAAGTTCTAAGAGAAAATGAAACAATATGAAAGAAATCCAACTAGCGTCCACAATAAAGAACGCAGATCCAAGATTTTCACGGATTGCTGAAAATCAGTCTTTCATATGTGCATTTTTTCCCCTTTCTTATTTGCAATACTGAGTTGTGGAAATCAGCAGGACATGAGTTTTGAAAACTTTTGCTTGCATGGATTTAAAAATTCCCATTACACACACCGTTATGCTTGATGAAATTAACATACTACAAAACAATAAAAGTGCACTGAAGGTACTAAAACATCATAAGGATTTTCTTACTAGACCTCTCTGCACACCATCAGGTTGAATTGCAATAAAAGTTTGTTCCATCTGAAGCGAGCAGTGAAGTGTATGTTACAAACAGCGATAAAAAAATAAAAAAGAAATAATAGAACAAGCTGCTCTAAGTTGGAAATGATGTCATCAATGGTATTTGGAGTACCTCTGCAGCATGTACCTCTTGATCTTGTAGCATATAAACTAGAGGAAACAAAAACAAAATCAAAACTTGAAGAATAAAAATAATTGCAGAATGCTAATAAGTACATGTTAAAGATGCCAGTTTTGTTAACAGAGAAACCAATGAAGAATATAAATAGTTTCTGATACACAATGAAAAGACTACAAGTACCCTACTAAATAATTGAAATGGACGAGCAAAATGATGCCTAACAATGAAGAAAATCTACGAAAAGGTAGGCCTATATTGAAATATGCTGCGGTTTGCATCTCATTATCATAGAGAAGGAATGGCAACCATATTGACACAATTTCACACATTTTAAGACTTAGCAGCTTCCCAAATCCATTAATAGTTAAACTTTCACAATGAAATTCCTTTCAAATAGAAGTCCAGATGTAGATAAAGAGATACAGTTAAAGGATCAGTAGGAAGTTTTGATCACTGCAGGAAGCAAGTTGGTAGTGAACATATGGGACAGTTTAGGTACTAAAGTTTACTGTAGGGAGAAGTCTAGGTAACATTCAACATCCGAATGCATCCCATGCCTTTTATTTCAACCCAATGCAAATATCACATTAGTTACTCTTGAAGAGGTTGTGAATGCCCTATGCTATAACTTGAACAAAGGCAGGGGTCCTCTTCTTTTGCCTGAACTTCATCTAGTCACCACCAACATTTCTTCCTACTCAGACCTTTTACTTTGAACGATCATGTCCTTTCATACAATAGAACTGAAGAAGCATTACTAGAAGATTTTTAAGTATATAAAACAAGTGACCTTTTACCCACAAAAAAAATACAATGAAATCATAGAATATCCATTCTGACAATGGAAGAGATTCATATGGATTGTGTGTTTCATAATTGGGCATTCAACCAAGGCTGCAAATAAATATACACCTAGAACATCCATTATCAAGAGATAGCATGCTATTATATACTAAAGAATCTCCACAGCAACAGTTTAATTAAATATATATACTCCATTTGTTCAAAGTGTTCGACTGAATTCTTTTAGGATCCCATAGGAGCAACTATTTAGTACAATATAAAATCTAATTCAGCATAATAGTTGGAAAGACAAAGATGCGGTAGGAAAACCTGCTGTGGGAAGGGCAAGTGCTCCTGAATATTCATGTATATCCTGATATTTGACGAAAATATCCAAATATCTTTCCCCTTTTCAAGGATTGATAATATTTGAATCATGCCTTCTAGGAATCACAACCATTCTTAGTTTATTAATTATATAAGCCTAGTTAAGAGTCAAACAAAAACATACTTTGTCAAAAGTAAACAACGAAAGCCATCCATGTAGTCAATATCCATCCATATGACATCACAAGGAATACCCTTCTTGCGAAATGTCTTGGACACCTGCCAAACAAACACAATGTTCAGATAAACGAACAAATGTGGAGGAGAAAGAAATGGTGATAGTAGGCCATAGCCACAGTTTATTCTGAAACAACGCAGAATGCACAATTATTCTTTATTCCTTTTTTCAATTAACAAAGTCATATGAACTGGTATTATTTAAGAACATCAGATTGAGAAATTTTTTTATATGAGAAACAAGAAATATGTTTATTTTATATAAATTAGTGAAACATAAAGCAGCAGGTAGTCACTTTTTCTAGAGATTAATGAAATTTCATAATTGATGTGATTACTCACCTCAAGCACTCTAACATCAGAGGCATAGCTCCATCGACATTGATGATAGCCAAGAGACCACTTAGGAGGCATAAATACAGTTCCTGAACGTAAAATTAAAGACATCAAGTTCAGTAAGCAAACCACAAACAAGAACAAAACATGGAGACTACAACTAGGCAAACCGTCAATTTATACACCAATTAATAGATGGAAGAATCCCCCAATGAGTTTCTATTTCTTATGTAGTTCAAACAAGATGCCCTCATTCCATAAAATGGAATTGTGGTCCAAAAACCTATTTGTTGTTTTCCCCTTAATACGATGGATGTCGAGAGGAAACAGATGAATAAAGCAACCCCTATTTAAACAGTTTATTGGTTTTGTTTCAAAATTCCTATTGTTAAGCAAATATGGTTTTTGCATCACACCTAAACACTTAACCCCTATTCTCTTGGGTTGCTTCTACATTTATTTTTAACAGAAAACCTGTGTATTGTACATACAAGTAATATAACTTCTTCAAAGTGTTTGCTTAGTTATCTATGATATACGAAGTCAACACCGACTTAACTCAAAATGACATGGTTCTCTCTGGTCTCTACTTAAATCTTACATGACATGTTCTGAGGAATCTCTAGCTAGTTACACTGTTTCAAACATTTATATAAGAAATATAGATCCAAAATCAATTAGTATCCCACACTTACTATTATTTGTCTTCTAATATATTCTATTTTAACGTCGTTTCTGTTTCAAGCTGTTTTCCATGATTCTGCCATCATCAAAACTGAACCTAGGAAATAGGCGCCAACAAACCTAACTCACATCTTTTTCTTGCCATATACTGCAATGCAGTATTTCAAATATTTATATTCTCTAATTTTGTGTTTTTTCTTTTGATTTTTTAGCCCAAGCTAAGGAGCAGGTAAAGACCCTTGTTGTCAAATTGAGATCATCTAACCCATGTAAACTCCCAATTTTATGAATATATCATTTAAATAAATAAATAAACAAACTCTAAGTTAGCATTGATGTTTGAATATCTGCAAATAGCCCAAAACGAAAGTATGAAAAAAGTAGTTAACAGACAGAAAAATACTTGGAATTCAAGTTCATTTAGTAAAAACAAACAATAAAACCTGTACGACAAAAACTGGTAAAGTGATGTTGTGCCATTCAGTTAACTTATTCCAAAAGAAAACATTAGAGACATACGAAGGAAAAGTTGAATTCTCTTTAAAAAAAAAAAAAAACACCTATTGCATGGGCTAAAGACATCAAGACAGTGGTCGGTGACGCATATGGACCAAATGTAATGACAGGATACGAAACTGGAAGAACATAAGAATTGGTTGACCTGGCACACAAACCATTCACATCTTAAACATGTCAATTTGAAATTCAATATGGAAGAACATAAGAATTGGGTGTACGACGATGAATTGTTAAAAAAAATTTATATATATATACAGTTCTCATCCAAAATGACAATCAATCTCTCTAAATGCAACTAAGACATGAGATAGCGGTAGGAGTAAAGCCTCTAATCAGCCGAGAAACATGATCATGATCAAAATGGTAGATAACTTAAGGTCTGTGATTCTCTTGCACTATACATTCAACTTGCGCAGATTATCAAATGATATGTGCCTAAAAATAATGCAATTGTGCAACCATCAAAACATGATCAACAACTCGGCTCGCAACAAAATGAAAACAAAGAGATGAATTTTACCACGGAAAATATGCCGAAATCTCCATTCTATTCCATGTAAATCCTTAGCTACCAATTCTTGAGTTGGTGGTTGCCTGCCCATATCCTGATAAACAATATGATATTGTTAACAACGGCACATCAAAATCATATACGATATACCGAATCGAAAACAAATGACAAGAGAAACTTCCCAGACGAGGTAGGCATTCATCTGCGTGCCGCCTTAACACGGAGAATCCTCCATGGGTGCTTGTATCTGACGCAGTTAGTGTCTTACAAAATGAATGAACATGAGACCGCGGTGGCGGAGGTGGCGCCACTTCTTTCTCCACCGAATTCTCATCTTGCTGCAAAAACCCATCAAAATGTTTAGGATTTTTCAAAAGGAATTACATTACTATTGATAACAAAACAAATCAAATCAAAGAACAAAGAACATAAGAATTAGGTGTACGACGATTTGTTAGCATTACCTTGAAAACAGCAGGTTAATTCATGTCATTCCATATTCCATCAACGCCATTAAAATCGAAATCCTTAACTAATTCGGCCCACCATGAATATTTTTCTTTTGGGTAAAGTCAGGAAAGACCCCAGAAAGACGAACAACTATTGTTGAATCAAGTGAGAGGTGAATCGATTGCGATAGAGTGAGATCAAGCGACAAAAAAGGAGGGAAAACATTAGATAGAAAGAAGGGGACGACGGAGAGATGGAGGGAGCAGTGAGGGAGATGGAGACATGGAGAGAGCAGGGAGGGATATGGCGAGATGAGGGAGCAGTGAGGGAGACGACGAGATTGAGGGGAGGGTGGAGTTTCATCGAGCTCTAACTCGAGCGCCCAGTAAAACGAGGGAGGAAATTGCAAGCGCCAAAAAGCCCGCCTATTTTTTTTATAGCGTTTTCATTTTTGTTTACATTAAAATTTGATCTTTGATAGCATATTTAGCAAAAACGCTATTAACAAATGCTATTATTGGGCATTTGTGTTGTAGTGAGTTTTAGGAAACCATTCCCTATAAACTAATAAACTATAAGTGATATTTTTATTTCAAATTGGAAATTAATTAATGTAAATACATAGTCGATATTCTGTGTGTATGAAAATATATCTTTATACAATCTCGTTTCATGGTGAAAAAGAGGAATTATTTAGAGAAATAAAGTGAAAGTGTTGGTAAATCCTAGTAGTGGGCATCTTTTAAAGTGAAACGTGGTAAGTTGAAACATTAATAACAACTTTACAAAGCTACCCCAAGAGCTTCGTCCTTTAACAAGGTGAAAGATGTAATAAAGTTTATTTAGAAATGACATTTTGGAAAGTTTAAAAAATGTGTATGGTACACGCAAGTCACTGTTCCTCTAGTCAATTTTAGTTACAGATTTTAGATATCTGAATCCATTTTGAATTGTTTATTTTACAAGGGTTGACTGCAATCTTAGACAATGATATTGATGGGAGGATATTTTTATAAGCGTGTTTTGCATGCAAGGTTAAATATGTATATCAAAACAAAAATACAAAAGAAAAAGCGATGTAGTTATGAAAATATCTTATTTTCATATAAAAAGTGTATATATCGTTAAAATAATTTTATAATATGCGACTTTGCCCCCCTCAATGACCATCCTAGCTCCGCCTTTTGGTCCGATTGCCCGAAAACAAAGTGGTATGGAAGAAAATTGCTATTAAACATACATGCTTATAAATCTGACCTACCCTCAAAAAGTGGAGGAGCAGTCAAAAGACATTGGTGGTGGTCAAAGTTTCAAGGTTCACTCTCATTTTCCATCTATTGATGTCAACGAAGCGGTCGAATTCTTAGTTATTCTCCTATCAGGTTTCTCTTACTCCCACCGTTACCGCTAGTCCAACCCTCGCCACGGATGCTTCTCGACAAGAGGTTAAAAACAATTTTTTCATTGTTACTGCTATTCCTTCTGCCCTTTCGAATGTCGGGGCGATTTTTCAGTGCTTTCGAATCCTAGTGTTCTTCATCCACGGGTCGGTTGGACTGAGCCTAGCCCAAAAGATATTTGTATCAAGTCGGATAACAAGTTTCGCTGGTTCGCTCAGCTTGACATGCAAGACGGTGCATGCAGGGTGGTAAATGAGTGACACAGGCGATTAGTGGAAAAACCTTTGATGCTCATACTGGATTCATCTGATCACATCGATCATGGTCTTGAGCAGATGATGGACGGGATGAATAATTTCGCCTAGTGATCAAATGGCTTCTTTGGAGCATATGTTGGCAACACTATTGCTAGTGTTTTCTTACGTTATTTCCCAATTTGACGTGTTGAGAGCGCAGTGCATAGAATTGAAAAAAAAAACTGCAGAGGTTGCTCGAAAGTCATTGATTGAGGCGTAAAGTATGCGGGATAAATCTGTTATTGAGCTTGATTCTTTGAAAGCCAAGTTAGATGGGGTTCGTACCCGTCTACGTGATGTGGAAAAAGAGTTATCTGCTGAGAAAACAGCTTTTGATGAAGCTTCTTGTGTTGAAGTCAAGCAATCATTATTTGTGATATCGCTAAGAGGCGGGTTAAACATATAACTATTGCGCTCAACGATGTCAAGATAGATACTTCCAGTATGCTTTCCACCGCAAAGGGGGAGCTTACGTGGCAAAAAATGAACTCACTGCTACCAAAGATAAGCTCTGTATTGTTGAAACCGAAGATTGGAAACGAGTTGTTGACGAACGGGTTGAGCTTCTTGATTATATCGAGGGGCTCGACGAGGATTTATCCAAGTACCGTCACTTGGTTGATGAAGCTTTCGAGGACAACAATGTTGAAGAACCTGCTCAAGTAGTTGAGAAGCCATTGCTTCTTCTACCCTGGAAAGCCCCAGAGTCATTGCTTTCTCCATCTCCTAAAGAGAGTCTTTCCCTTGTTCCCATGAGTGATGATCCCGCAGTTGCCTCCATTTCTTCCCCCGCCTATTTATTTCCTTCTCCAGATGTAACAGAGTAGTATTATAAATAAAAAAAAACTTTGTTGTCTATTTGCTTTTTCAGTTCAATTGTAGTTGTTATGGATTTTGTTTTGAATTCTTTTGTAGATGTTTTCGTGCTTTGGCTCATCATTTGTCTAATAGTAGGCTAGCATTGTCCTTCCTGATTTGCAGCAAAGAGTTTGCTTCTACTTGTAGTTTCTCGAATCATGTTGATTTGTTCCTCTAATTCTGATTTCATTGATTCGACGTGTCTATCAACTCAAAGTTCTTGTGTTAAGTCAACTTATTCGTTGAGCGTCTACTTTGTTAACTTGACGTCTTGGTCGACTCAAAATTTTTGTGTTTAAGTTGACTTGTTCGTTCAACTTTTACTTCGTGAACTCGACGTTTCAGTCGACTTGAAGTTTTTGTGTTGAGTTGACTCGACTGTCTAACTTTTACTTCGTTAACTTGACATTTCGATCGATTTGAAGTTTTTGTGTTGAGTTGACTCGGGTGTCCAACTTTTACTTCGTTAACTCGACATTCTAGTCGACTCAAAGTTTTTGTGTTGAGTCAACTCAAGTGTCCAACTTTTACTTCGTTAACTCGTCATTCGAGTTGATTCGAGGTTTTTGTGTTGAGTCTACTCGGATGTCCAACTTTTACTTCGTTAACTCGACATTCTAATCGATTCGAAGTTTTTTTATTCAGTTGACTCGGGTGTCCAACTTTTACTTCATGGTTGATCATACCAAAAGTTTATATATATCTAACTTTGGTCGTGATTTCTTGTTACTAGATATGTCGATTGCTTTGATGGCCAATTTTTTGATGTCGTCCATGCAAAAAATGAGGGTTCTGAATTCGTAATCTTATTGATATTCCCTTTTGGATGTTTTCGTCAGCCTTAATTGTTAAAGCGTTTTTGCTGGTTCGAAATACGATTTGTTTCGTCTTTTTTTGCTCGATGTTGGTCTTCCTATTAGAGATTGATGTTTTTTGCTTTGTTTTCCTTCGTTTGATGTTGATCCTCATATGTCGTATATGTTGTCATGACTAGTAGACTCAGGGTGATTTTCTATTTGATGGTTGAGTAGTGTTGGCTTGTCATATCGTGTTTATGTCATCATCAAATTGTCCGATCGTGCTTTCGTCAACACCAAACTGTCTGATCATGCTCATGTCAACACCAAACTGTCCAATCATGCTCACATCAGCACAGAATTGTCCAATCATGCTTGCATCAACACCAAATTGTTCAATCATGTTGATGCTGGCTCCATGTCTGGTGTCAATCATTGAAGTTCGGTTGAGTCTATTGTTGTCAGTTTTGTCGTTGGTTACTCAGGTCGAGCTTGCATCTGTCAATAGGATCGACGAATCGTATTAGTTGGTTGATGCAACTTCTTATTTTGTGCATTCGTGAAATGGCTTGTCTGGTTTCGTTAGTACTCTTGTTCTGATATAAATCAGTTCGAGTGGGAAGTCTTCCTGACCTCTTCTTTTGTTAGGTTGTGTGTTTTGTTTTCTCCAGCTATGCAGTGTAAGGCATATATTAGCAATCTGGATTGTTCTTTTGATCCCCACAGCATTATCTGTTTTCTCCTTCCATATGAGTTAATTATCTGGCATTCCGATAAACTCGTCGAGTCATACTTTTTGAACCCAATGCTCCATTTTGTCTTTTAAATTGTAGTAGTCTTCGGTATCTTGTCCATGATGGCATGATCCTTATGGAAGGAACAATATTTGTTTTTGTCTCTTCCTTTCGGGTCTCCGCTCATCCTAAGCGATCAGTTGACGTTATCCAATTTTGCTATGTGCTTCAGTATATTTGTTCGACTTGTTTTCAAGATTGTATATGGCTTGTATGTATTCTTCACCACACTCATTACTCGCTCGTGTCAAGCGACGCTGATTGTAGATTCTCGGATTCTTGTTCTGAATCATTCCTTCCGACATTCGGATGTTTCTTCGATTGGATGCCACCCTCTCGTTATCTGTCATCTCGTCTCATTTCCTCCTTTCTTTCCCGTTTCCTTGAAAGACTTATTTTTTCTTGGTCATTTTTCCTCCTAACAGCCTTCATCTCTTTAAGGGAGATGTGTTTTTGTGCTATTTTCAACAGGACCACCATGCCTTTTGGAGGCCCCAGGTTAAGAGCATCAAATAAGAGACTTCTCTCCAGTCCGGCAACAAAGGTTACAGCGGTTGTGTCGCTGCTACATCCATCGATCATCGTCAATTCGTTGGTAAAGCGAGTGACATATTCCCATACTGTCTCTTCGGGCTTCTGCCTGATATGCAGGAGGTAGCGTGGTCATTTTTCATCCGCTGACTCCTGATGAATCTGGTGATAAAAACGATGGCTAAAGCTTGGAATGAGTTTATCGACCTCAGTGGTAGGCTGTTGAACTAATTCATGTTGTGGATGTGTGGCTAGTCGAGAATGTCCTGCACAAGATCGACTCTGTGGTTTCCTTCAGGGCCATCATGCGGTGGAAGTGTCTCAGGTGGTCAGTTGGGCCGGTAATACCATCATATACTTCAAACTTTGGTGGAGTGAACTTTTTTGGCATTGTCGTTTTCATGAGGGCGTCAAAGAATGATAGCTTGGCTAACTCGTATAGTATGTTTGGATCTAGACTCCTATCCTGAACGGGATTTTAACAAGCATCCCATCACACAATGGAATTTTGCCTTGGGGGAGCTCATTGCTTTCGAAGTTTCCCTATTGGGGTTCTGCAGGAACTTTGTCACTTCCTCGAGTTCGATTGGCGAAGTTTTGTTTGAACATGATCAGCTAGCTGGATGCACTCCTGGGTAATTTTCTCCAGCATCTTTGTCATATAACTCATCTGAGCCATTAGCAGGTCTATCCGGGGATCCATGGCAGCGTCGCCGAATGTTTGGGTTGTCTAGGCTATTGCATGTTGTGGATCCAAATTCTCGGGCACCATCAATCCGATGATCCAGGTTGCCTCATGTTCATGAGTTGTTTGTGATGCATTGTTGCTAGTGGGAGAATTGTCGCGATCATTACTGAGTTGAGGATCTATAGAGTGTCATTTATTCTGACGACTTGCTAATATTCTATCAGATTGTGGTGAGTTTTGTGATTGTGGACAGTGTTTTAAAAGGCGATTGAGGCGTACGCCTTGAGGCGCGAGTCGAGGCGGGCGCACAGAAATCGCCTCTGCGCGTACGAGTTGAGGTGCCAATTGAAGGCGAGGGCCTTCATGTGCTAATTGAGGTGTACACTTTTGTACTTCCTGATCATCTAATCAGCTTCAAATCTCTAAAATGATCCAACGAACCAGATAGATTTGCAAAAACCTAATAGATTTCATTTTAGTTCCTCGTTTCATTTGCAGACAGAGAAGAGGGGAAGGAAGAAGAGAAGAAGAAGATCGAACCAGGATCTGCGATTGAAGTCGATTAAAGTCGACTCTCACTGATGATGATGCTGAGGACGACATTGAGTCGACGAACCCTCTCTATCGAAATCTGTTGATCGAACCCTCTCTGTCGACGAACCCCATCTGTTGATCGAACATTCGCACACTATCTGTCGAAATCGATCTCTCGAGTCGACTCCTTCTCTGCCTCTGTTCTCTCCCTCTCTGCCTCGAGTCGAGTCGACTCCCTTTCTGCTCTCTGCCTCTGTTCTCTCTGCTCTCTGCTTTTTGAAAAATAAGAAAGAAGTATTTAATCATTTTTGAAAATCCATTGATATTGTGAAACAATGCATCAAAATTAAGAAGCTTAATGGCAAAGCCCTCTAACTAGGGACATGTTTTTGGGGTACTTCATTTCTCTTTAAGGGATCCTTGATAACATATTAAGGGATGGCTCCTTAACCCAAAGTTTACTGCCTTCATCAATACATTCATAAAGGAAAGAAATTTTAATGGTTTTTGGGGACATTGGAAAAGTCAAGAAGGTGTAAAGAATGATGTTGAAATTGAGCTTCGCTGCATGTGTAACAACAAAATGAAAACAAGATATGAAAATGCCACAAACCCAACAAACAATACATATATTTTCACTATTTTTTACAAAAAAAAAACGCCTCGCTGCTATGCTTCGCCTCGGAAAAAGCTTGACCGTCTCGAGTCTTAAAAATGCTTTTTAAAACATTGATTGTGGATCTTGTTTTCAAAAAGGAAACTCGTTGTCCCCCACGGACAACGCCAAACTGATGTGTCCAAAGTTCTCCTGAGAGTTTAACTTGCAAAACAAATGTTAGACTACCGAGGACCACCTTTATGGTGGCCAAAGACACTCCAATGCTTAAGTCAACAACTCTGTTTGAAAAAGAAAATAAATCTGGACAAAACTCAGTTAAAGTTGCATCACTGTGTCGAATGTTTGCTTTACCTTTTATAATAGTCGTGGTTAAATCTCTGCGTGACTTTAGTTTGCGAGGCGCAACAGAAAGAGATTTTTCTCATAACAATCTCTTCCATTATGAAGATGCGTCTGTGGAGACGTAACTCCCTCTACGACTCTTTTTGGTGCAACGTTCCTCTTTTTTATGAAAGAACTCGTGTCAGACCTTTATTTGGGTTTTAATTCGTTCGAACCTAAATTCGGACTACGTTTATGGCTTCTCGTTGGCAAGCCTCTGTAATTGGCTATATTTTTCTTATATTTTATGAGCTGGCACAATAGATGTGATGTTATATCCTTGTGATGGATTTCTATGCCACGTGCACGACCGTGATGATCAGTCTATTGTGATGTATCATCACACATCTTGAAAATAGGTGAAAGGCATGTTTATTTTCGGTATTTCTTAACTTCCTCTTTAACAACGTTGTTAATCGTCAGTGGAAATGTTGATGAGAAGTGTACTATTAACCACCATCCAAATATGGATGTTTGCAATCACATATACAAGGCTGAATATGTGCAGTTTACATTACATGCCTACCAACCTAATCCACGGATTTAAACAAAAAAAAAGTTAGAAAATAAATAAATAATTAAGAACTATTATGTTTTGAGAGCTAGGTATATTATGTCTCCTAATACAAGGGGCGCAGTAGCCAAACATCTGCACTACTATAACTAGGGGTGGGCACAGTCTGAATTGGTTCCAAATTTGAAAAAACCTAACTCGAACCATTTAAATTTAACGGATTCGATCCGATTCGAATTCCCTAATTTTAAACATTAAGACCAAACCTAACTCGAACCGTTTAAAACGGTCCGATTTCTACGATTCCAAAACCATCAATTGAGTAATGCAGCAAGTCTCACGGTGCACACCATGTTTTGGACTCCCTGCTCTTACATTTCCCGATCCCACAACACCACATACCACTTGTGGGCAACTTCAGAAATTTCATGAAAATTATTTTAAGAAACCAGACACACAAATAATGGGTCAGCAGAGAAAATCCAGTTAAGTTTTCTCCCAATCAATTACTCACTCACTCTTCCTCTTGTTCAATTTCCAAAAACCACAGAACCTGTAGAAAAAAATGCGATTCAATGAAATCACATAAACACCAAATTTTATCTAAAGATGATCCTCACCAATTTACAAAGAAATCTGAAAATACTGTAAGAAAAGAAGACCAAAATCCAATTCAGTTCAATCCAATCTATGTTTATCTCTATCAAGATGCAAAACAAGAAGAACATAATCTATCTATCTATATATTCTAACTAACAAGGGATCTTGGATGTGAACCACTCCATGACATGTAGAGGTGCCTTGATCAATTCCAAAGCCACCAAGATTGTCACACAAAGGCAGCATGGACATATACAAGTCAACAACAATCTACACGAGAGAACCTACTAACCTGATTTTTGCTTTGCACCGACTCTTCTAACACTTTATTCTTCTTACCATTCTTCTCTTTTTTGGTGAGTCTTCTCATCATTCCCTCCAACCCCCGCTCCTTCTTGACACATTAAACTACAAACTATTCTTGCACAACTCATTCACTCATGGAACTTTCAGAGCTCAAACAACATTCTTCTTCATAACAATGGCAACCTCCGTGTCTTCCTTCTTCACCACCCTCCTCCTCCTTCACCCCATCACCCCTTAAATGCCGCAAACTCACCTTCACCTCCCCCACCAAACCACACACCTCCAAATCCTCCTCCTTCCCTTTTTGGACTTACATCAAACACGTCATCTGCATCAACAACCACTCCCCCCCCCACCACAACACCAAACCCACATCTAATTCCACCCCACCTCCGCCCCATCCTCCATTCTCTCCCTGACAATCCTTGCGCTTCCCAGCGTACCAATTAACCTCCTCCTTGGTGTTCACTCCTTCGATCTGAACTAGAGACGTGTTTGGGTACTGGTTCGATTTTGACCTAAATACAACACAAATCACCACAATCTGCCAAGGAAACAAAAACCCATATTTGAAAAAATGGGGAGATTGTTAGGATACTAATCCTATTTAGTATTTACTTGATATTAGAATGTCTTCGTTATAACAATATTCTAATTAGGGAATATTAGCTTGTTTTGAATTAGGAGTTATTGTTTGATTAGAATTAGGATTGAATTCAATTAGGAAGTATTATTCTTTGCTTTCAGTTATAAATACATATGATGTAAGAGTTTAGGCAAGCAATACAAGTTTTATTTAGTTTATTTGGTGGTTGATTCCCAATCAAAGGATTTAGGTGGTTTGATCTCCAATCAAAAGGTCAAGGTCTCTATTATCTGGTATCAGAGCATCCTCGATTCTGACCAAATTTTTTCTTGTTATTTCGTTCTTCACCCTCATCAACACCCTCACACAGTTCTTCATTCAAAAAAAAAATAAATAAAAATAAAAATAAAAAATTACCTCGCAACAGCACCACCCTTCGCAGCAACCGCCGTCACCAACAGATCCGCCCTCGCCACAGCTCCTCTTCGTAACAGCACCCTCGCCCTCGCAACAGCTCCACTTCGCCCTCGCAACGGCTCCACTCCGCCATCGCATCCGCCCCTTCGCCAGAGCTTTGTTCATCCTCCCTTCCGACCTTCGTCCAATTGCAAGCTTCCTCGGGTCTCATCAGCTTCGCCAGAGCTTCGTCCAATTGCAAGCTTCCTCGCAACGGCTCCACTCCCCATTTCAGCGCCTGTTCTTCTTCCACAGTTCCAGCTTCCTCGGGTCTCATCGAGCTTGACCTGATTCAAGGTTCTTCGGTTCCAGATCCAGCTTCGTCTTCCAGGTTCATCGCGACTCAGCTTCTTCGTTCTTGTGTGGAGGTTCC
This sequence comes from Berberis thunbergii, assembly GCA_003290165.1. Taxonomy (NCBI): domain Eukaryota; kingdom Viridiplantae; phylum Streptophyta; class Magnoliopsida; order Ranunculales; family Berberidaceae; genus Berberis; species Berberis thunbergii. The sequence continues at coordinate 28,508 of QNQO01009029.1, forward strand.
TCGCGACTTAGCTTCTTCGTTCTTGTTGTGGAGGTTCATCTTCAGCGCTTCGTTCTCAGCAGCTTCTTCGTTCTTGTTGTGGAGGTTCATCTTCAGAGCTTCGTTCTCATCAGCTTCTTCTTGTTGTGGAGGTTCATCGCGACTCAGCTTCTTCTTTAGCCGATCCAGCTTCATCGGTTCCAGCGCGGCCAATTTCCAACACTTCATCATTCTCATCGCACCCTGTCTCCGCGTTTCACCGGTTTCTTTCAATTTCAATCATCATGACGGTTGCTGAATTGCAAGAGCAGGTCAATGATCTTACTGCTCAAGTTGCTGGGCTTTCTTCCCACCTTCACTCACTTGAGACCACCAATGCCACTATTCTCGAGGCACTCAGGAATCTCCAACCAGGTCGGCCGGCACCATACGTCCCACCGGATCCACAACGGCCAATTATTCCTATTTCGGGAAAGGGCCTCCGTATTGATTTACCCCGTTTCGACGAAACTGATCCGTATGGTTGGTTATTTCAGGCCGAGCAGTATCAGGAACTCAATGGCCTTTCCAGCGAGCAGATGCTTCCAATTGCCGCTCTTCACCTTTAGGGTGATGCCAACTCTTGGTATCGATGGATTCGCTAATCACTAGGGACACTAACATGGCCTCAGTTTTCGAAAGCTCTTTGCTCTCGCTTTGGTTCTCGCGAACATATTGATCCGTGTAGTTCTCTTTCCAAGTTAGTACAACGAACAACGGTTCGCTCATTTATTACCGAGTTCGAAAAACTATCTAATTTGGTGCCCGGTTTTTCTGAATCTCATCAGATTAGCATTTTTCTATCGGGTTTGAGTGTTGATATTCGAGCAGGAGTTCGGATGTTACACCCTACCAGTATTACACATGCTTTTGAGTTGGCTTTATGTCAAGAAGATGCCATTAATGCTACTCGATCTAAAGGGCCTGTCCAACATTTTGCTAACCCAGTGCCTGCTACAAATCCTTCAACGTCAGTTCCTAGTATCCCAGCAGGTGTTAAACGTCTCTCATGGGCTGAACAATAAGAACGTCGTGCCAAAGGACTTTGCTTTAACTGCGATGAAGTATATAAGCGTGGCCATCGTTGTCCTCAGCCCCACGTTTTGCTCCTTGAGGGTAATAAGGAAGACGAAGACGTTTCTGATGCTGACCCTCCTGTTTTGGATCATACTTTATCTGACCCTTCTCTAGGGATTTCTCTTCATGCTCTTTTCGGGTCCCCACGGCCTGATATCATGCGTATTACTGGACAATTAAAACACATGTTTGTCACTGTCCTAGTTGACTCTGGTTCAACTCATAATTTTTTGCACCCGTCTTTTGCCAAACAATGTGGGTTTCAAATCCACGACGATGGTGTTTTACGCGTCATGCTTGCGGATGGTGGCCATTTGCATAGTCCTGGCTATTGTCGGGATGTTTCCCTTCAATTACAAGATTATGAGTTCCGCAGCCACTTCTTACTTCTTGGTATCACTGGATGTGATGTGGTTCTAGGTGCTGAATGGCTTCGCTCTTTGGGTCTTATTACTTGGGACTTTTCCAAGTTGATTATGACATTCTCGGTGGCAAATCGTACTTATACATTATTTGGCGACAATTCTCCTAATGTCTTGGCTAATACCCCGGTCCATCGTTCATTACAACAGGAGCATCACGACAATATTTTACAATTAAGTCAGGACGTTGCCCTCGGCGCTTCCATTCCTGATGTCGTTCCGCCACTTGTTGCTGAATTTTCAGATGATGTTGGCAATCCATCACCCTTTCCCCCGGCCGCTCACATGCTCATCATATCTCGATTTTACCAGTTGATTCTCCAGTAACTGTTCGACCATATCGTTATCCTCACTTTCAAACGACTGACTATGATAACGTTGTATCTAAATTGAAGGTTGCTGGCCTTCTTCAAACCAGTTCCAATCCTTATTCTTCATCAGTTCTCTTGGTTAAAAAGAAGGATAGCTCTTGGTGCATGTGTGTTGACTATCGAGCCCTTACTAAATTCACTATTCAGGACCGCTGGCTTATCAAGTGGACCAGAGAAACTACATGATGGCTTATCAAGTCGACCGGCCCCCTGTGGAGGAAGCTACTTGGAAAGATTACGAGCAGTTTGTGTACATTTTTCGGATTTTCATGCTTGTGGACAAGCCTTGTTTCAGGCGGCGTGGGATGTTAGGATACTAATCCTATTTAGTATTTACTTGATATTAGAATGTCTTAGTTATAACAATATTCTAATTAGGGAATATTAGCTTGTTTTGAATTAGGAGTTATTGTTTGATTAGAATTAGGATTGAATTCAATTAGGAAGTATTATTCTTTGCTTTCAGTTATAAATACATATGATGTAATAGAGTTTAGGCAAGCAATACAAGTTTTATTTAGTTTATTTGGTGGTTGATCCCCAATCAAAGGATTTAGGTGGTTTGATTTCCAATCAAAAGGTCAAGGTCTCTATTAGAGATTTCGATCGCCTTCTTACCTCTTGTAGCCCAAGACAGTGCCCCTGACATACAGTCTGAACAGAAGAACATGAAGAATAAGAAGAGGAAGGTATGAATGTGAAGGGGGTTTAGGGTTTGTCTTTACATAACTCGCTCTCCTTGCCTGCCTTTCACCATCTTTGTTGTTGCTGGTGCTTCATAAAGAGTCACAGATACGAGAGAGAGACGAACAGAACGAGCAACTAAAATGGCCCTAGTTGTTCAAAGAGGCGGACGGTTAACTGTATCATTGATTAAAGCGTGATTTGTATGGAGATGCGAGTTATAAATCATCTGACAGTTGGTGTACAGGTGTTATACAAACGGCCTCAAACCGATTCGTTTGATTTCAGATTTTTGGAACCGGACTTGAATCGTTCTGCAACGGATTCGGACCGTTCATTAATTTATAAAATCAAATCGGAATCGTTTGGTGCAAAACGGTACGGTTCGATTTGAATCCATGGTGTCTCGATCCGTTTGCACATCCCTAACTATAACTACCGTAACTGTAGGTCAGAATGAACATTACAATGTCTTGATTTTTGAAATTATGTATTTAGGCCTTAAAAATTCAAATCATCCAAAACCTAGCCAATGTGTATGATACACATTTGTCTTTAAAAAAATTTGCTTAACCCATATTCAAACCTATTATTTTACCCATGTTCTATTTAATTTATAATCAATGCTCAACTCAATTAATTAATTACCATAACAATCATATGTAATTTATATTTTTTTCAATGTTCTAGAATACCATATTCAATTAGGATGTTTATTTTATATTTTTTCAATATTTTAAAATGCCCATGTTCAATTGGGGTATTTAATATGAATGCATTAATTTATTTATTTTTTGAAAACAAACAAAAATTTGATCAATCCATTAAATTGTTTTCATTTTTATATATTATTGATGCAGTCGAATTTCGCTCCCTGCTTTGACCTAATCTCGCTGACCTGCTGACCTACACAAGTAATGCACGTGAGCCACGAACCACCAATGTTGTGGTCGATGACACTTCAATGCTAAAGTCAGAAAAATGTCTGAAGAATGTGTAATGTTGTAAACAAGAAATTTGTAGCGTACATTAGTTTACCAACTTCATATCTTATTTATAATGCAGGAGTCATGGTTCTACCAGGTCATCGTAGGCGTAGTTTAGGAATGAGATCTTTGTGGAGATCATTCTCTAATTAGGAGTTTGTACTGTAGAAGGGAAGTTCCTTGTTAGCCCTGTGCTTCTAGATACGTGGGAGATAGTTCTCAATCCAAGAGCAATCTGTAGGAGGAAGTTTCCCTACATGGAATGTACTCTGGTATTTGTTTCCTAGTTGAAAGCAAAAACTTGTTATAGTTACCCGTCTGAAACTGATCCTCGAGATACTTGCCTAAGTAGGGCTTACAGGTATTAAGGATAGTTGTGAGACGTGTAGGCGTAGCACGTTGTAAGAGTTTGGGTTCGTCTGGTGGACTGGATCAGGCGGGTTTGGAACCGCTTGGGGCGGATTAATGTTGGGCTGATGTTGGGGCTCATAATTCTTCGAGATCATCATGACACGTGTATGGCTCAGGGATGTGACCATTTTTATTTATCATCAGTTACTCCCCCCGAGTTAGTGGACTGTCACATCGGTTCGCTAAGTCATCTCTTTGAAAAGATACGCCGCTCATGATGATGATTGAATCGTGCGCTGCATTAATTGAACTTGCGTCGGTTCAGAGAAAAAGAGGCGGTAACATAATCCCTATTTAGGTCATCTGTAGTACAAAGCCTGATTCTTTTATTTTCCTTGCTTTCAAAGCTACCGCTCTGCTCATCTTCTGATTAAGGAAGATTTTTCATCTTCATCGTGGCTCAACAAAATCTTATTGACGACGCAACCTTGGCCAAGGGCTTGGAGTTCTTCGAGAACGAGTTGTTTTCTGAGCCTAGCCTTGCTGAAATCCATACAAAGTTCGGGGTCTCCGAGGACCTGCCGTTGTATGTCTTGAAGGGTGACCAGAAGCTAATTCGACACCGGCTGGGTTTATCTGTTTGCACCAAGGGATGCTTCAAATCGGAGTGTGTTTTCCTGTTTTGGATGTGATTTGGAAATTCTTAGATTTTTTGGGGATTCCTCCAGCCCGGTTGGGGCCTAATGTATAATTGATAATCATTCTCATTTTATTAGAGCGAATGAGGCTGGAGTCCGCGTGACTCCACGAGTAATTCAGTTGTTGACTTCTCCTAAATTGATGAGTAATGTTGTTTGTAAGATGACGTCAACGGCTTATTGCGTGAATCTGCCCGATGATTTTAAGTTCTGGCAAAAGTACTGCTTCTTAACCCCTGCGGATTCAAAGTATTCCCGGTGCAATGGTCGTCCGCTCGAACGAGAGTTCATGCCACTTCGTAAGTTTGACTTTTTTTCTCTTGACTTTGATATGCCTAATTGCAAACTAGCTGATCATTGCTTGTGTGTTCTTTGCAAGAATGTTTTCCACCTCTCCCCTTACCCTAGAGGAGCAAAACACTATGAAGACGTTCCGCGGCTTGTTGATGAAGAATGTAGTGGATGTCATAAGCGTCTCCAACTTCATTCGTAGTAGGTTGTGGAACAACTGGCACGTGGTCCCACTGTTTAACGAGCATCGCAAGTCAAGTCGGAGGATAGGGCCCCTTCTAGGAAGATGAAGGCCGCTGGGGCCAAAGTTCTCGTTCTATCTGACGCTGAGGAACCGTCTAAAACGCTTGCCTCTTTGTGAGTTCAAAGAGGTCCCGTGTACGATCTGGGTTGCCTTCAGCATGACCCGCTCCATGGGGAAGTTTATGAGTCTGATCGATCTGTCAGGGCGGAAACTGATGTGTTCAGCTGGGAGAAGGATTACTTGCCGTTCCCAGGGGTTGAAGACAGGTCGAATCTCAGTGATGCAAAGCCAAAGCTTTGAATGAGCGTCTAGTGTGGGTTGCAGTGGCGGCTTCTGCCGGTGTTGATTCACGCGGGACTGTCCCTGTAGAAGGCTTCAATGAAGGTTCAATTCGCCTGAGGTTGTAGAATCTAATTGTCCCATTGGCGCGCCGTCTAAAAGTGGCCATGACACAGGCCAAGTTTCTTGTAGTCTGCATTGTTCGTCGTCTCGTTCTAGGCAACAACTTGATGTGTTGGAGGGTTATTTGGATATGTCGCTTCCTCCTCTTCCTTCGAACCCTGTTGAGCTGTCTCACACTAAAGGGTAGGTTGCTCGTGACAGGAGAAAGGCTGGGGAGGAGAGCATAGAAACAGTGGCAACTGTGAAGGGTGGTGCCGGCGTGATTTCTAATCTCGGAAGGCTTCATCCGGATGCGCGGATAAGTTTGTTTACAACAAACATGGTGAGGATGATTCTCAAGTTTGGCAACAAGAAGTTGACGTGGAGTACGCTTTGAGGAACCATATAAGCAGGCATCACAACTGGCTAATGGATTGAGTTTCGAATCCCAAAAAGTATACGCTAGAATGTGTATGGATAAGGGTTTAAAGTACCTTATGTTGGGTATGTCTCACTTGAGCCAAGTGGCCATTATTGGGACAGAAGTCGAGGTGGCTCGTGAGAGGGTATACATCATGGAGCGTGTCTTCTCCCACATGAAAGCGCTGTATTCTGATGCAGTCTATGAAATTGAGCGGCTGGAGAAGCAAACTGAGGAGAAGAGGCTGGAGCAATCATTCGTGGTTGTCGAGACTCAGAGGGATCGTTTGGAGGCCCTTGAGCGTGATCTAGCAAAGGCAGTGTCCGAGAGAAACGAACTCAAACAAGAGTTGAACCGGGTCTGTCGAGACGCGGAGCCGTTCTGAACTGCGCTCTTTTGCTTAAGAAAATGCTTTGAATGAGGCCGAATGGGCTGCTCAGAAGCAGCAACTTGAATCCGAGATGGAGTTCAATACTCGAGAGGCAAGGAAGGCCGAAGACCAGCTCGAACTGGAGTGGCATGAGCTCAGTGCTGTGAAAAGCAGCCTGGCCACGGAGCAGTCTCAGGTTAACACGCTGACTGGCAAGTTGAAGCAGTTGGAGCGTGAACTTGCTAACTCGAAGGCGGGGGAGGAATAGCTTCTGCAGAAACAAGGCAGATGCAAGTTTCGTTGGATTGTATATGGTAGGCCGGAGTTGTTGGCGCTAAAGAAGAAAAAACATTCAGAGTGGGATCTCGACCGCTACAAGAAGATGTCATATGTAGACCTGTCCGTAGCCTTTGCGTCGTCAGACGAATAGGACAGTTCAGATCCTGATTGTAACGACCTGATCCGCACAGTAACAATATTGTCCGCTTTGGGCCCAACCGGCCCGCATTGCTTTAAAAAGCGTTGTTACTATGAGGATCCAACCTCACACATAAGTAGCACATCCCCCTCCGCACTCAGGCGATGTGAGACTATGTCCCCCTTTGTAGCTCGTCCAACCTCTCTCAGGCATGTTGAGCCTATTGGGCTCCAACCCTCACCCTCAGGTCCGCCCACTCCAGGGTCTCATAGTCTACCCCCCTTAGGGCCCAATGTCCACGTTGGCACTCTGACCCAACGTCCACATCAGCACACTTCCAGCTGGGTCAAGCTCTGATACCATTCTGTAACGACTCGATCCGCATAGTAACAATATTGTCTGCTCTGGGTCCAACTGGACCGCAAGGCTTTAAAATGAGTTGTTACTATGGGGATCCAACCTCCCACATAAGTAGTACATCCCCCTCCCTCACTCAGGCGATGTGGGACTATGTCCTCCGTTGTAGCTCGTCCAACCTCTCTTGGGCCTATTGGGCTCCAACCCTCACCCTCACCCTCAGGTCCGCCCACTCCAAGGTCTCACACTGATGTTTGGGCCATAGTGCGTGCTAGGCTGCTCCTGCACTTTTTTTCGTTAAGCTTAGCTCTTCTATACCTTATCCTGATAAGGAGTGAACTCTATACTTTTGTACCTATTTTGTCACCATGACAAGCCATCGAGATCAGTTCGTGACTGACTAGGCTCCTACCTTCCAAATCATTTACACCTGTGCGCATCAAGCTACAAATTTGGGAGTTTTCAGCGGCCACGCGAAAAGCAGTGGTCCTGTGGCAAGCCATCGAAATCAGTTCGCGACTGACTAGACTCCCACCTTATAGACAATCTAACCCCCCCCCCCCCCCCCCCGCAATGGGGGGTGCAAGTCTAGGTTTGGTGATTCGGCAGTCACACTTAAAAGCAGTGATCTCATGGCGAGCCGTCAGAATCAGTTCGGGACTGACTAGGCTCCCATCTTCTAAACTATCTACATCCGCGTAGTGGGGGCTACAAGTCCAGGGTTGGTAATTTGGGTCTCGTGGCAAGCCGTTGAAATCAGTTTGGGACTAGCTAGGCTCCCACCTGCTAAACCATCTACACCCGCGCAGTAGGGGGCCACAGGTCTGGGCTTTGATTAGAAGCTTTCGTTGTCAGTCGTCACTAGCTAAGCTTACCTGATTGGGTTCGGCGATCATTAACCGCGAAGGGGGCAATGACCTATGCCAAGTCGTTGTCACCAGGCGTGATAACGCTGACTAGACTCCCACTTTCTAAACCATCAAGATTTGCAATGAGCGAATTAGGTGTTGGGAGATACCAAAAACCATCGTCGTCAGCTTAAGCTGACTAAGCTTGCCCGGTTGGAAAGGGGTTCCACCCATTTCAGGGCATGAGAACCCATGTCCACTAGTGTCACGCACTGTGTGGACAACATTACCTTAAAATAAACAACGATCTGTAGGTACGGTCTGTGCGTCAAGGCTGATTTGGATTTGCGCTCGTGCCAAGCATGTAGCAAAATATTATTTGAATGGTGGGCCGAATGGATCGAGCCTTTGGGCCCACAAAGGAAGAGTTAGCGTTTCATGTATGGTTGTGCTACGAGTATGGCATAGATCGCGCGGTGACACGTGTACGGCGTATGCTGCGGGAGGTTACTCCCCTTGAATTGATGGGGTTGCGTGCAACGCCATTAATTGACCGAACGTGGTCTACACACTTTCCTTGGGAACCGTCGTTTCTTCATTTCCCTCACGATATTCTATGCTTAACAGTTAATGTAGGAGGTCTGTTTGGTAAACCATTACGCCTAAATAGTGGTGTCTTCCAATTGTTGTAGGCACTATCTTTCACAGAGCTTATCTCCTGAATGTTCTTGTTTGAAGAAAATGCTTTGGATTTTTCAAAGGATGAAAGGAGATCTCTAGAGTCCTCGAATGTTCTGACATTTACACTGATCAGGCACGACAATAGTTGTTGTTATGTGTGGTCACCTGTTCAGGATGGGCACGTAGTTGATCTGCTAAGGTCTTGTAATTTCTTCTCATATCGTGAAAAAAGTAGTATGGATTCTTTTTTAAGGGAAGAATATGTCGTTAATCTGCTGGTGCCTTTTCGTTGTTCCTGAATGTTTAATTTCAGAGATAGCACCAGCAACCATCAACCAATAGCCCGCCCCCACCACTTCTCGATTAGTTCCATCGCTTCGCCTTGCACTGAAAGTCGGCATCTGGGTAGAGGTGGAGTTGGACATGGCCTATCAAAGTGGGCCATTGATTCCCAAATATTCCTACTTTCCTTAAGCGAGAAGGTATATGCGATCCGAGTTCACCTGATACTTGTCCTAAGTTCACAGAGTGTGCGAGTTGGGCTTCGAATTTTTGTCGGTGCCCCTTGTTACCGATTTCGTACCACTTCAGACCATATTTGAGGGGTATGTCTATGGAGGCGTTTGAACATGATGTTTTCATCCTGCTTTTGCTCAATCCAGTCTTTGCGGAGAAGTTGAGGAGTGAAATCTTCTTCGAATGCCTTTAGTAGTAAAATTGTTTAAGCGAGTCATTTACTTCATGTCGCACTATATTAAGATGTTTGTACTATGAAGTCTTTTGTATCCGCCTCAAGGCGCTTGTGGTTACATCTTTCCAATAATCAATAGAGTTTGTTTTCGTAATTATTCTTTTATTTCTTAAATGATTGCAAATCACATAAGTCTTTGAAAACTAAAACTCTACATTGATTATTAAAGGGAAACAAATGACTGAAAGTATACTAACTGTTGACGGGGAGAAATTGATCTTGGCCTTGAAGTGAATTCGGGTTGCTCTTGTGAATCATTCAGCGGACTGTCGAGGTGCTTGAGAGGTTATTGAAGAGTAAACCTTGTAGAGGGGTCAATATTTGTACCGATAGAACGTTGAGGGGATGTATTCCCTCTTGCCCCCTCTCCGTTTCGCTGGGCGGAGGATCTTATTGCTCCTATGTCGCTTAAATGTGTCTGCTGTCATTTTGCCTAGCACTGCTTCAAGCTACTCTGCAGGATGTAGTGGATCCGAGAGCATTCTATCCATTTCAGTGCGGCGTATTGGTAGACTTGTGTCACAGGTTAGTCTCCATGTATTGTCCCTTCAGAGTGGTTAGCGATACACTTAACACAGTGGTGAAGGGTGGAGACTACTGTTTTCATCTGGTGGAGTCATGGTCTTCCCAAGATAAGGTTATAGGTTGATGGCGCATTTACTACCATGAAGTCCAGAAACATGACCTTTCTTAACTGTGGCTCCCCTACCACTATTGCTAACCTTATCTTTTTTCCAAGAGGAAAACATTTCTCCCCACTGAATCCAATCAGCGAGTGATCCGAGAGTGTCAGGTTCTCTTTCTTGAAATCCATGCTGCGGTACGCACTATAGAATATGACATTGAACGAGCTTCCTGTATCCACCAAAGCTCTCTTTACCTCCCACTTTGCTATGGAGACCGAGATGACTAGGGCGTTGTTGTATGGCAGTCGGACTCCTTCGAGGTCTCTGTCAGTAAATGTCAAGGTGGGAATCAGGCTTTGAATCCTTGAGTGGCAGATGCAACTGTCCTCGTCCGTGGGTTGTATCTGCATATCCAGTAAGGTCCACTTACGAGACCTGTACGATTGGTCTTCATTTGGTTTGACCCCATGAAAAACATAGATTATCCCTAGGTGTCATTTTCTATCTCCTTAATTGACTCCTCCCTATCCCCGGTTCGTTCTGGCCGCTTTTCGAAGTTTAGTAATTCCTTCAGTTTGTCTTTGCAAATCCAGTACTCAACTTCATACCTCAGACTTTTACAGTCGTTGGTATCGTGTCCACCCTCCTTATAGTATGGGCAATACTTGCCATTGTCACGCTTTGCGGGGTCCCCACGCTGCTTCGAGGCCACTTAAGATCCTCCCAGTTCTTCATGGAGTTTAGTACGTCTGACAGGCTGGAATCGTGGGGTGTCACAGTCCTAGATCCAACGTAGTTGGATGTTTTCTCTAGCTTGGACCGATTAGTGTATAACAAGTTGTCATTGAGCTTTCTCTTACTCCATTTCTTGTCCTCACATCTTTTTTCCTCATTGTCCTTAGGAGTGAATGGCTTTTCTCGCCTTCGATTTCCCTCTTCACAGTTCTCAACTTGTCCAAGGTAATATGCTTCTGAGCGCTCTTAAGGAGCTCTGTCATGTGCAGAGAGGCTCTAAGTTGAGGTCTTTGTAGAGTTTTCCTTCCTTGAGGCCCGCAGTGAAGGTTGTCACGGCCGTGTCATCGCAGCATCCGTCATGAGAGTCAGCTCTATTTTGAAACACATGACATACTCTCTGAGAGTCTCGTGGGACCTCTGCTTTAGAGAGAATATGTAGTGTGGGGCTTTTCGAAAACTTTGGCTCCCTACGAAACGTGTCAGGAACTCCTTTGCAAGTGTCTTGAAGGAGTCGATCGACCTCGGCAGAAGGCTGTGAAACCAAGTGTAATACCCGCCTAATTAAATAAATATAAAAATTTCTTATTTATTATTTATGGCATAATTGTAATCTCAATTATTTGGAAATTTTTTTTATTTGCCATTGCTAAATAGGATAAAGTGTGTGTGTGTGTATTTAGCCAAAAATTTGTAAACCCTAATGTTGATGAATTGTTACTCAATTGTATTTGGGCTTGGTTTGGGGTTTTTTTATTTAACTAATGATTAGGGTTTTGTTTTGTGAAAGAGGGTGGGTGCATTCAAAAGTTCAGTGGGGGAGAATAGCCACCCACCTTATAAAGAGAATAACCCTATTCCTTTTTTTTCTTTTCTTTTCTCCTTCCTTCTCATTTTTCCCCTTCTTTACGAATTCGTCTCCTTGGGCGCAATATCTATTTAGTCTTGGTTGCATGAGGGAGACAGAGAGGAGAGAGCTTTGTTGTTGGTTGTGTTTGAATGTGACAAAGAGTTGTGATTGATCTCGGTTGGTTGTTGTGAAGGTGACACAGGGTTGTGATTGATCTGGGTTGTTGCTGCTATGCATGATCTCGTTTTGTTGTTGCTCTCTACTGCGAGAAGAAGGAGGATCTGGTGGTTGTTGGCGTGAAGTTCTTGGCTACTTTGTTTGAAGACGCGTGAAGAGAAAAAGAAACCTCTCTTCTTGGCTGACTGGCGTGAACATCTTGGTTGATCGAAGAAGAAACATGGGAGTAGATCTAGGTGGAGGCGTTGCTGTCGAGATGGTGGAGAAGAGTGGCGGTGATAGGTGCGAAGGTGTGAGGCACGGTTGTGACTGGTTGTGGCGAGATGATTGCTGCGATGAGATGGTTAGCGCGTGTTGATTGAGTTTCGATTCTTGGATCAAAGGTGAGTTTATTTTCATCCCCTTTCTTTTTAATTTTTGTATCGATTTTGGTTATTGTCAGATTGGGTATTTTGACATAGCACTTGAGTATTTTATTTATAGATCAAATTTATACTTGATAGAGAAAATTTGGTTTTATGTTTTTTTTTTGTTGATTTCTTAAGGCCTTAAGGAGAGCTTAATCTTTTGGAATACTACAATTTTGATGTAATGGATGGGTTATAATCCATTGAGTTACGTACAGCTTGGACTTCTATTTATTACTGAAAGTCTTGCTCCTGAGAGATGGAATACCTTTGTCATTTCATACTATTCTTCTTAAGAATAATTGGACTACTTATGTGATTAGTTTTCTGACAAAGTTTTAGAACATGTATAAAAGTAGTTCTAGGTTAGTCAGGTTCCAGCTCAAATATTGTACCAGTCCAGAAACTTTATAGAATGTTTCTCTATCACTTCATTGGATTGGTTATGTTGTGGGGTGGGTCTTGGTATATGAGATAGGGTTTAGTTATGCTTTTAGGAAGAATATAGTTCCTTCTTTGTATTCTTACTTAGTGAAATTTGAGTATGGTGCTGATGCATTAATCTATTGTGATTTTGTGCTTGTCCACTGTCTTTCAATTGAATATATATTAATCTTAGTAAAGTGATCAGATGCATGCATTTGGAATTTACATAGCTGGGTGAAATTGCAAGTTTTGGCTTTTGGATAGTTGTTTGTAAAGGGTATTTCCCCCTTCTTAGTTAGACCTGACATAGTTTGGCAAACCATGCTAGCTTATTGTTTCGGGCATTGTTTGGATACTTTAGGACAAGATTTAGTAGAACAAGAGGAAATTGGATTGGTGGGTTTGAAACTGCAAATAATTATTAGTGAGTTTAGGTATAGTTTTTGGATTTTGATTTTGGGTTTGATTAGTGGCGAAACTGGGTGCTCTTGATATCAGGTTGGGAACATTTCCTTGTACTGGCGAGATTGATCCCAATTGCATAACACAAAATAGAAGAAAATTTTCTAGTAATAGATATTGGCTGGAATTTAACTGAACACTTGTTTTAGCTTGAGTATTTGTATTGTTATGCGAATTGGTATGCATATTGTTTTTCATATGATGCAAAGAGATGAGATACGTGAATTGGCAATGTGTCAAATATTACTTGTTTTCCAAAAGAATGGTGGATACTGTGGTTGATTTACTTATGGTTGACAACGTGTCACCATAAAAGAGTTTTGAGTTTTAGTTGATATTTTTTTATGATCTTTTCCACAACTCCGAAAAAAAATGTAAAACGAAAAGAAATTTTGTATACAGACTTGCTTGTGTACGTGTGATATTATTATGGGTATGCAGGCTTGCTTGCATATCGGTGCACTATTCCATGTGAGTTCGGTTGTACGTGTAGATTTAGAAAGAATATTTGCCAGTGATCGAACTTCGGGTGAGATGACATGTTCCTCGAGGTGGCACCCCACTTGGAACATGCATGCTCCGAGTGGTTTCGATGGCAAGGGAGGTACACTTGGGTGAGGTGTGTTCAGCACAAGGAGGATGGTGCGATTGTAAAAAACAAACGAGATTTTTTTTTTGTGTATGCGCATGATTACCTTAAAGGAAGAAACTAAATGCTCATTCAATCATTGAATGAGAACTACATGTCTTCCTAAAGGTAGAAAATGTGTTTTGTTAATATTTCAATAATAGTCTAATATGACTATGAATTGTATCATTGTTTGAAAATAAATCACATTTGTAAGGACTGATAACTTAAAAATATTATCTGGTTGCTTTTAACATTTTCATGCAGGATGACAAGTCTACTAATATTTCTGCAGGTTAGACTTGTCATAGTCAATTTCTATAGTTAGGATGATAACACATTTGCCTCATTGAGGAACTACCTGATGGGGTGGTTGTTTATTGTTTTATTTATTTTGATGTTGTCATGTGCGGATTTATTGATTTTTGGATGAAGATTTCTCACACCAACATTATTGCTGACCTAAGTGAGATTTTGCTTCTTGGGTACATTCCTTTTGGGAATGTAGCCGATTAACCTTTCAGGTTTTAGAGATTTTTGAGCAGCGTTACTGGAGTTCCGTTAGTGGAGCTAGCAATGTCAGAGTTTCTCCGGGTTAGAGTTTTATTTGTTTCAGTAATTTAATCATGTTTTAGTTGTTGCTGCTATTTGTTTATGTTGTTATTGAATTTTCACGTCCCGAGTTTTGTGGGAAACGGATAATCCTATGTGAATTTTGGGATTTTTGTTTTTCTTCGAAAATCAAACGAAAATTGGGGCGTGACACTATGTTAGTGTTGACCTCTTCAGGCTATTGGGAAATGTTCTGCACATCACTGATTCTGATCCTTATTTTATGGTCATTACGTGCTGGTAATGACACATGTGATCAAATGGATCGGTGGTTCCGTCATAGAAGTCGAGCTTCGGAGGAGTGAACTTCCTCGGAAGGACCTCATTTAAGATCCGATCCACAAATTGTGTGACGGAGAGGTAGTACAATACATTTGAGTCGTGCGCCCCTCTGTGGAGGGGGTTCTGAAGGCCAAGCCTCTCTGCTCTAGCGACGGGCTCAGCGTTGGTCGCGCAACCTCTCCTAGTCCAATGAGAACTACCAGGGGCTTGGCTTTCCTGTGTTTACTCCCTGCCATCCTTCAGAGACAGAGGTCCGTGATGCTCCTGATCTCCATTGGTAGGTGGTGAATTTTATCGTGTGAAAGCCTCCACCGCCTTGACTATCTGATGTATTTGAGATGACAACCTATCGATTTGGGGGTTCATTGTTGCTATCTTCGACGTGGGGGCGTGAGTCTGCAGCCCGTGTATGATCGGAGCTGCTAAAAAACGGCGGTATCGCGCCGGCATGAGCGTTTGACGTGTCCCCCAGTTCTCCGTTGTTGCGTGACCTAGTGGTTACCATCTTTTTGGGTTTTGAAAGATGACAACGCTAGTGAAAAATTAATAACTCTGTCGTCCCCACGGACGACACCAAACTGATGCAGTCAATTTCTGCTCCCTGCTTTAACCTAATCCCGCTGACCTGCATAAGTAACACACGTGAGCCACGAACCACCATTGTGGTGGCCGATGGCACTCCAATGCTAAATTCAAACATGGATACGAGGAAGACGTAATAATGTAAACAAAGAATTTGTAGTGTACCTTAGCTTACCAACCTCGTGTCTTATTTATTGTGCAAGGGTCCTGGTTCTACCAAGCCATCGTAGGCGTAGTTTAGGAAGAAGATATTTGTGGAGATCATTTTCTAATTAGGAGTTGTGTATTAGGAGGAAAGTTTGATGCTAGCCGTGCTCCTAGATACACGGGAGATAGTTTCCAATCCAAGAGCAATCTGTAAGAGGAAGTTTCCCTGCGTGGAATGTACTCTGGTATTTGCTTCGTAGTTGGTAGCAAAGAGTTGTTGTAGTTACCCGTTCGAAGCTGATCTTTGAGATATTTGCCTAAGTAGAGCTTACGGGTATTGAGAATAGTTGTGAGACGTGTGAGCCTAACATGCTGTAAGAGTTCGAGTCCATCTGATGGACTGGATCAGGCGAGCTTGGAACCGCTTGAGCTGAATCAGTGTTGGACTGATGCTGGGACCCTTAATTTTTCGAGATCATCATAATACGTATATGACTCAGGGATGTGACTATTTTTATGTATCATCATTATGTTATTACAACACGATGTTAGCTACAAATGCTCACGAGCACATTGTTGCACGCATTGTGAGCAGACCCACGCTGGTTATATAAACTCAAGCTCGAGCCTGTTACCCCTCATGGAGATTACAGATCATATACATGTTTTGGCATCTGGGGACCTCTTCTATTACCAAACACTACTAGACAGATGGATCAGTGCATTGATTAATTCCCTTAACCTTACTGTTAGTTTGTATATTGGATGGGATATTCTAACAATAATAGAGCCAGAATAGCATGTAGCATACTTGGTTGGAGACACTTTAAAAAGGCCAAAAAATCAACAAATTAGATGTTACTTTTCTAGATACTTTTCTAGAAGATATTATAAATCCACTTAGTATAATGTCCTGGGCTTAATTAGGACACCCACTTTTTGACCATTTTCAATCTTCCTATAATCGCAATCTACAATACAACTCACAATCTTCTTCCCATCCATCCATCAGTCTCTCATGGACTCCGCCAAGGTTGAAGAAGAACTTGCCTTTGATTTCCCACCCTTCATTCGTGTTTACAAAGATGGTAGAGTTGAAAGACTGGTAGGCAACGAGACCATCCCCCCATCACTAGATCCAGCAACCAATGTATTGTCCAAAGATGTTGTGATTGATCCACAAACTGGTGTTTACGTGAGATTATATCTTCCCCAAATCACCTATTTATTGGAGGAAAAGCTTCCTCTCGTGGTCTACTTCCATGGTGGGGGGTTTTGTACTGGAAGTGCCTCTTGTCCACCCTACCATAACTATCTCAACTCACTAGCCTCTCAAGCTAAAGTGGTAGTTGTTTCGGTTGATTATAGACGGGTACCAGAATACCCACTACCCATTGCTTACGATGACTCATGGGCTGCGCTCCAATGGGTCGCTTCTCATTCATCCGGGTCTGGCCCGGAGTCTTGGTTGAACGACCATGCTGGTTTCGATCGAGTGTTCTTTGGTGGGGATAGCGCCGGTGCCAATATCGCCCATAATATGGGTATGCAGGTTAATGATGAGACCCAATTACCCGTTCTGGGCATCGTTGGAATTTTTTTGATCCACCCGTATTTCTGGGGGACTAGCCCAGTTGGGTCTGAGGTGAACCATGTGGGTTTGCATGAGGAGATGAAGAAGAATTGGTCTTTTATTTGCCCCACTTCGAGTGGATTGGACGATCCGCGGGTTAACCCGGCAGCTGACACAAAATTGTCGGCTCTTGGGTGTACCCGGGTGTTGGTGTGTGTTGGGGAGAAAGATGATGCATTGAGGGAGAGGGGGTGGTTTTATTATGAGACTCTGAAGGAGAGTGAATGGGGAGGAAAGGTGGAGTTTATGGAGTCGGAAGGAGAAGGCCACGTGTTCTATTTATTTAATCCTACTTGCGACAAGGCTTTGGAGTTGATGCACAAGGTGGTTTTGTTCATTAATCAGGATTAAAATACAGAAAAACACAAGAGAAGAAAGTTTATCCGGGTTAATTTTCAAAGCAAAGGATTGAAAATAGTTAATCCCATGTATTATCTAAATCATCTATGAGTATTGTACCACACTTATTGGTATATTGTTTTTATTTTTCCCTGCTAAATACTACCCATTTATAGAGTCCAAGTCTGTAGTCTAGAAAATTTGGAATAAGAATAATGTAAATCAATTCCTTTCATTGTTATGTAGTCATTTACATCATTCACTTATCGGGGATGGTCTAAAAGAACTAATTTGGGTTTACTAGTCATTTAGGTCTCAATTAAGTTTCATTTAACTAAAAGAATCCTGCCCATCTAAAATAATGTTTGTTAATTTGTTGGAGCTAAAATTTTCAGAAAAATTATATATTAATACTAGAAATATCGTGTTAAAATTTCAGCCATTTTTGACACTATTTCTCGAGATACTATTTAGGTCTCCAGCATTAAATATCTTGATAAATGGTCTTGATAAATGGACACGAGTCGCGCCCAAGATGAACCATCGTTTGCTTCGTGATATTAATAGAGAAATCATTATATTCCACTTAGCACAAATCTCGAGGAACATATGTGAAAACGAGCTGAAACTTTGACACATAATTTCTAATGTTGGTCTTTTAATTTTTCTTAAAATTTCAGCTCAAGTAGAGCTCAAACGAATTAATAAACGATAATTTTCATTTACTAAACTCCTTTTAAGTAAATGAAACTTAAGAATATGGGTGGGCATGGGACAGGATAGACCTCATCCCGTCCCAAACGGGTTCGGGACGGGACGAGATGAACATGTACTAAACTTGATTAGTACAATATGATAAAATTTTGTCGAACGTCTTGAAATTAGATTCCTATGACTTTTTTATTATTACAAATGATGTGTCTAGTTACAGTGCAATAATTGTTCATTCCATTCTATAGCATATCAGCCTTGATTTACTTTCACTACAAAAAAAAACATTATTAGCTACGGAAACTAGCGATAGTTTTAAGAAACCGTCGCTACTATTTATGATATGGTTTCAGTACACAAATTAAAAAAATCGTCGCTAAATATTTTGCGACGGCATAAAACTGTCGCTAATACGAGTATTAGCGATGGTATACTTGCCGTCACTACAATCTACAAAAAAAATTTGGTTAGCCACGGTAGAATACCGTAGCTAATAGTTTAAAAAAAATGAAATATATAAAAACCAAAGT
This sequence comes from Berberis thunbergii, assembly GCA_003290165.1. Taxonomy (NCBI): domain Eukaryota; kingdom Viridiplantae; phylum Streptophyta; class Magnoliopsida; order Ranunculales; family Berberidaceae; genus Berberis; species Berberis thunbergii. Next base: position 47,021 of record QNQO01009029.1, read on the forward strand.
AGCGATGGCACAGGGGCCGTGGCTAGGATTTGCAAAAGAAAACTTGGTTAGCCACGGTAGAATACCGTAGCTAATAGTTTAAAAAAGCTAAGATTTACAAAAAAACTTGGTTAGCCACGGTAGAATACCATAGCTAATAGTTTAAAAAAATGAAATATATAAAAATCAATGTAGCGACGACACAAGGGCCGTGGCTACAGTTTACAAAAAAATTTAGTTAGCCACGGTAGAATACCGTAGCTAATAGCTTTTAAAAAAAATGAAATATATAAAAACCAAAGTAGCGACGTCACAGGGGCTGTGGCTAAGATTTACAAAAAACTTGGTTAGCTACGGTAGAATACCGTAGCTAATAGTTTTAAAAAAAAAATGAAATATATAAAAACCAAAGTAGCGACGGCACAGGGGCCGTGGCTAAGATTTACAAATAAATTTGGTTAGCCATGGTAGAATACCGTAGCTAATGTTTTAAAAAAATATATATACATATATAAAAACATTTAGCTAATGTTTTTTTTAAAATATATATATATATATATATATATATATATATATATATATATATATATATATTAAAACATTTAGCTCAATAAAAAAAATAGCTAAGTTTTATAAAGATATTTTATTAGCTACGACAAAAAACCATCCCTAATAGAATATTAATTTTTTTTATCAAAAATAGAACCTCATCGCAACTATCAATAACACCTAAAAACTATAGCTAAATCCAACGCACTAAAACAAACCACGTCACCGATCCGCGTGAAACAGACTCAACCAATCTCCTTCAATTAACTCTCTCTATATAAATTTAAATTTTACAGAGGAGAAGTCCGCCGTGGCAGAGAAGACCCCAGAAGCAGAGAAGAAACCCAAATCCAGGATAAAACTCTCACTTGACACCCATCCCGGCCGCCTTTCCCTAGATGCAAGAGATCTCAGAGATAAGAGATCTCAGATTTTCTCTTTGATATAAGGAGAACGACGGTGGTGTCGTGGTGGTACTATCTGTCCCTTATTCTTTACTCTCTATCGCCTCCACCCACTCCAACCCCGCCATCTCCTGCGTGCGTCTTATTCTTCAGGTGAGAGATAAGGTTTAGTAAATCATAAACAAGGCTAACATTTGTCGAATGTTAAAATTGCATACATTTGTTGAATGTTCTCTTTACCTTATATAATGGTGGTTGTTACTTCACTGCGTGACTTAAGCAAATGAGGCTCATCGAGGGAAATGTTCTTTGTAACAATTTTTTTGAAAGAGAAGCCTTAGAACTTTTTTTAACTACAGTTTCTTTGATACGGTATAAGCCGTCCCTGCATCTTACCCATATTCTCTTTGATATTCTTACCGCCTTCCAGTCACTTTTTTACTCTTTTTTACTGAAGGGCCTTGGTTTTTATGCAAGGCGAAACATTGTTTCATATTTATAAAACTTGCATATGTTCTTCATTGAAGGTATTTCATGGGAGACAACAGAGGAGAAGCTCATGGAGCATTTCAACAATTATCAAGGATTACTAACTCTATATCAATTTTTTTCCTTTGATTGTTGCAGAAGCAACTCCCAAATTTGTCTTTCAACTAATGAATGTGAGAGGACTTAGCATTGCCATTGTTAAAATCCACTTGCAGGTATGAGAATGATTTATAATTTTTTTTTTGGATCATCTCCTGCATCTTACCCATATCCTCTTTGTTACTATTACTGCATTTAAGTCAATTTTTAACTCATGTCCTGCATCTTACCCATATCCTTCATCTTACTGATATAATTTTTTTACTCATATCATTTTATTTTTGATCATCTCCTGCATCTTACCCATATCCTTCATTTTTTTCAGGCCGAAAGATTGTTTAATTTTTGTAAAACTTGAAGACGCTTTGAATTTGGATGGGGGGAAAATTTTATTCTGATTGAAAAGGCATGGACACTCCGAATTTGTCTTTCCAAAATTGTATTTGTTGTTTTTTAATAGTATAAACCTTGAATCAAAATTTGTAAGTTTTAGTTTGTCCTTGATTGTAAATCCATGTAATTTTTCTGCATACAAATCCTAGCTACGGTTTTTGCCGTCCCTCAGCGATAAAAAAATACACAAAATAGAAACCTATTAGGCGTGAATAAAATTGGGAATCCCGCGTTGTTTTTGTTTTGTGAAGAGCATATTGCAGAGGACGAAGCAGAGAGAGGAAGAATCATTGAGAAGAAGAACCCTATTCTGAGAGGAAGAAGGTTTGGAAGAGCGATTTTGAGAGGACGAAGGTTTGACATCCCGCATCACGGTGTTTTGAGAGGAAGAAGCTTTGCGAGGAAGACACGCGATTTTCAGAGGAAGAAGCTGTGAGAGGAAGAAGGTCTGAGAGGAAGAACCGTATTTTCATAGGAAGAACCCTCGATTTTCAGAGGAAGAAGGTGTGAGAGGAAGAACCCGCGCCGTGTCACCTGCTGAGGGGTCTAGAATCCTTCTGCATCTAGGAAGATCATCTCATTCTTCATCTTCTTCAACTTCAAGGTGGGAGAAATTTGGGGTTTTTGTGCTCTAATAAAGGTTCAAGGTGAGTAAAAATCAAATCTCTCACTTAAGTTTATATTGTTTTGCAAATTTTAGTCTAAAAATGGAAGGAGAATTCACAGACTCACAGACTTTATATTGTTTTGCAAATTTTAGTCTAAAGATGCAAATTTTTTATATTGTTTTGAACTGTAAAAGTGGCGAACAACTAATACTACTCCAAACTAACAGACTTTTAGTCTAAAGATGGAAGTAGAACTCTTCTAGGAATTCAAGCTAGACGTCTAAACTTCCCAAGTCTGTTTTCATATATACGTACACAAGCTTTAGTTTTCAGTGTAATAGTATGATTGTAAAATTTCTTCCATACAATCAAAATATACTTGTAAAATTCACTACACCAAAAGGCCTATTTAGCTACACGGAGCTGGCCACGGCTTTAAACCGTTGGTTTGTTTGTCACGGCAAAAACCGTGGATATAGTGGCCAACGGCTTAGAACCGTGGCTATAAAAATAACAAACCGTGGTGCCCAAAAGTTGGCCACGGCTAAAAATCGTGGCTATAATTGGCAACGGCAAAAAACCGTTGCTAAAAAAGTGTATTTTGCACGTGAGGCCGCCCGTGTGGAGAGAGCAGTTTCGCGCGGCGAAAACGGGTTTCGCGCTTTGGTTAAAAAATTTGGGGAAAATAAAACATTTTGCGCGGTCGTTGTGAAAAAAATTTCGACCTATTGCAAAAAAAATCAGTCAGAGAGATTGAGGAGCAGAGGAGAGATCGAAATTGAGGAGCAGAGGAGAGATTGAGGAGCTTGAAAATCAGAGTCAGAGAGAGGTTTGGCGCAGAGGAGAGATCGGGGAGCTTGAAAATTTCACGGTTTGGTTTCGCCTCCTTCCATTTTCATTTTAGGGTTCCTTAGAAAATCAGAGTCAAAGGGTTCATTTTAGGGATTCCAAAGGGTTGATGTTTAAGTTCAAACATCAACCTCAAAGGATTTTTTGAGATTGTGACAGAATTAGGAATGTTTAGAGGATCAGTAGTTGTAAATGCCATTGGAAACCCATACTTCACGTTGTCTCCGGAGTCGTAGTACCCGCCAGAAAGATCAATCTGATCAATATTAATCCATATTAACACCCATAAATTTATCAGTAGAATTATTTGTTCCGACAGACATTTCTGGCCATTTGCTGTTGAATTTACACATAAATTTTCAAAATAACAATTGACACTCATTAAAAGGTAGTTTTGGTTCATTCTATTACTATATTCGTGGCGGTCAAATGCAATCTTGAATGTGAATATCGCAAATCCCAGGTTAGTTTTATTGCGTGAACAAGGAAATGAAACCTTACCTTGCATTTTCCCTTTACAAATGCCAAAGGCATTGGGGAAAATCTAGTAATATATGTTTTTTTTTTTTTTTTTTTTTTTTTTTTTAATGGCCATGCAGGTTAATATGATTTTTCTTTTGCAACAACTGTAGAATGAAAACTGGTGATACTCCGGTGGTGAAAATTTTGCATGTGATCTTTGTTTAATAACCTATCGATTAATCTAAAACATTGTCGTTTATCCTAGAAACACTACAGAAAGAATGTGAGATATAGAGGGAGAGATATGCGTTAAGTTAGATGACCTTCAACCACATGTTTTGTAAAACAAACTTTCTACTAGGGAAGGGCAAAGAATATTTTAGCGCAAAACAAAAGAACATTCTCATCTCAGTTTTAACTCACGATGAAGGAAGGTAGTAAAAAAAATGCTTACATTGACATCGCTATCATTTACAGCAGAATCTCCTCTCCATTTTACTCTTTGGTTGGATGGTAACTTCCCAGACCTTTAAGCCTCAAAATACAATAGACTCTTCTTAAGGGTTGTTCCATAGCTGATTGATGCTACTCCTTGAATCAATAATAGAATACAAATGAATAACTCCCACAAAAATGCTTCATAATCGTCAAAGACATGGATGTTAAGTGAAAGCAATAATAAGAAACTTGTAAGAAAGATTATGTGTCTAAATTCTGTTCCATATTTTTATTTATGAAAATATATATCACAATAAATAAAAAAGATCAGATGGCCTAAGAATATCGAAGATACATGTGCATATGTACAACTTTGTGTTAGTCTAAAGGTTCCAGAATCCCTAAGATATTGATTATTCCATGAGTATACTAAATTTATGCATATAGTATAAAGGTTTTTTTTTTCTCCTTATCTTCTAGCTTATATTCACTATTGATATTCTTTTCATGTATTATGAATATGATAAAGAAAGAAAGAAAACGGTTTGTCTTGATATGAAAAATCTTTTTGGTTGGAAAATGTTTTATTGTCTTAAGTCTTCACCATTATCTTGTTTCACTTCATCCATTTCTGTGCAATTTATTTGTTTGCCCCCTAAAACTAAAATAGATTCATTTTCCTATTGTAGGATAATTGCCTTGCGGAAAGTAGAGAAGGAGGAAGAAAGAAAAGCAAGGGAGAAGATCCGTCAGAAACTCGAAGAGGATAAGGTATATGTTGAATTCTCAACTTATATTTTATTGAGGTATGATTGAAGAATAATTTGTTTAAGTTCATACTTCATAAACACATTTAATGAGGCTGAGAATTCTTATTTTATGTTGAATTCTTATTATTGTTATTACTAATATTATTATTTTGGGTGGCATTATTTACTTGAGCATATATCTAGTATGGATTGTATAGTAGACATTCTTTATTTCTATTTGTTTTCTCAAAACAATTCTTGGATGAACACCTCGTTATACTAGCGGTAACCTAGTATCGGTACCGTTATCTTGAACTGTTCAAAGAATTATCTTCAAATGATGATCTATAAATGTAGTGTATATAGTTGTTTTTTTATTTCTTTTTGTTTGATAATGGTTAATATCTATAATGTCATTGATAGAAATGGGTAGTACTCACGGCAATCTCTCCACCAATGATGTCACTATATCTACAAATGATGACAGTGAAGTTAAAAAGACCATATAGTTCAATGTCCATGGTTTAGCAGTTGGACATGGTGCTAGAAATTTCAATAAAAACATTAGAAAGCTTGCTGAAACCCTTGTGCCCATCAAATTCAAGGGTTGGCACCATGTTACTGACAACTACAAAGAGGATGTGTGGAATGGCCTCAAGGTGAGATTTTACATCATTGATTTTCATAATGTCTTATTTTATTGTCAACTTATATCTCAATGGCTTATTTGCAGCGTGAATACGACATCCCAAATTATGTGAAAAGGAGTGTGCATTTGAAAATGCTTGAATATTTTAGAAGGTTCAAGGCAGATCTTAGGAAGGATTATTTGGATAAGTATCCTATCATTGAGGAACAAGAAAACATGTTCCAAATGGTGTAAGAGAGGAGGATTGGAAGGAGTTTGTTCGCTATGAGAGCACCCCTGAAGCGAAGGCAATTAGAGCCCAAAATGCCAAAAACAAAAAGGCTTCAAAGTATGTATGGGGGGGTGGCCAAAAGAGTGCTGCAGAAGTAGAGTATGAAATGGTAATTGAGTTTCTAGCTACTAGTACAATAATAACCATTTAACTATATAGGCTGAGACTAATCTTTCAAGTATATAGGTTGAGAAGAACCCTGATGGGGAACCAGTCACACGTACTGACATATGGATTGCTTGTCACACGAGAAAGGATGGAAAACCCACGCATGGTGCTGAACTATATATGGTATGTGCCCAATGATGTCTTTTATACACAATTCTTAATTTACTTTGTAGTTGTTTGAATATTATTTGTGTCCTGATTTATTTTATTGTTTCATTCTTTTGAAGGAACAAGTTTAAGCAAAAATAGCAACCTTGCAAGAATCTTCAACCCAAGGTACCACTGACTTCACTATTGATAATGATCCTCTAAGCCAAGTGTTTGGCCAAGAAGAAAGGGGACGTGCTCGTTGTGTTGGAGCCACCGTCTCTAAAAGGAAGTATGATGCTGCACTTCCCGCTCGTTCATTGCTTTTGGATAAAACATTGGAACTAAAAAAAATTAGCAAAAAATATGATAGATTGGAAGAAAATGTTAGATGGATACGAGAGAGATTTGAAAATGGAATTTATGTGAGACCATCAACAAGTGAGGGAACATAAGGAGGGACACAAAGAACTGAAGATACACCTTCATCCCGTGCACAATCGACAAGGCAACCAGAAAATCCATTACCTCAATCTCCATTACCACCATCTTCTCATGGTGTTGTGAGGTTTCCTTTTCCAAGCAATCGTGTTCATTCAGTGTCAAGGACTTACAAAGTTTGTGATTGGCATAAGAATGTCATTGCGATAGCAATAAAGGTTGTAGATCCTATCCATCGATTCTCTTGCGATTGTCATGGATCATTGAACCCTGCAACAAAGATCAGACTTTCCTTATGCTTCAAATATAGGAATGAGGTGAAACTTTACAAGGGTGATCCAAAAGGAGACATGATGGGGGATTTGGACGTTGGTGATTTCTTCGTATGGTGTAAAAATCATGTGGAACTTGATGATTGATAGTTACAACTATGTTGGAAGCAATGTAATGGTGGTAGCAAAGAGGAGCTGAGTAAAATACACTGCGGGCACGTGATTGTTCATTTTAAGGTAACTAGCTGAAGCTTAAGTGAAAGTATCTATAGACTTAAATTATGTCTGGGAACATTTTTCCATTCTAAATCAACTACTTTGTTGTAAAATTTTCAAGTTTTTTATGAAGGTTATTGCATTTTGCATCTTTTTATTTATCTTATATGCAGTTAATGAGAAATAATACAAAGTTTATTTGCATTGTTCTAAGATATGTGTATGTTTATATTTTGGGTATACAATCAAAAACTTTTAAGCATGTCATTCCTTGTTGAGCATGATTGTTGGAAAGGTTGCAGTTATTGGAAAACACCAATGGATCTTTGCTGATAATCCTTCTCATTCTTGGTTATCATCAGAGGTAAAGATTGCTCTATTTAATGGATGCAATTTGAGCCGATGTTTATTTTAACTTTTAATTATTAATTATCTTTGGTTGTTTGTTTTGGTGATTCATAGTGTTGTGATGGATGGAAAGCTCAATTTTCAGCTGGGATCAAGGTATGATTGTTTATATTACTATGGAAACTGAGTAATGATATATTGAGTACATAGTTCGACACAAATATGCATAAACATGCATTTGTGTGTGTATATGGTAGTAACACTCTAAAGCAAGAGCTGCAAGATAGACAAGGAGGTCCTTCTTGTCATTAAAGCATAATTTTTAGCATCTTGCAGTGCATATGTAACCTGCATGCATCTGTGTAATATATCTTTGAGTATGAATTGCCAACGTATTATTGCTCTCTTTCTGTTCAAATACAATGTTAACATCTTTGGTTTACAAGTTCATCTGAATTTGCAGATAAATCATTGGTTATGCAGAATATGTATTGCTCTTCCAAAATCAGAGCTTCTCTGGAGATATTGGAAAAACATTGTAAACCAAAGAATTCATCTACTTTGAAACTTGAATATGAAGCAAGCAATGGAGTTTGTGATTCTTCAGTAGTCATCCGGTCTGACTGTGAAGACTTTTCAATTAGTGCTGCAGCTTTAGAAATGAACAGAATAGACCTGTCAAGGCTATTGTCTTCTCACAGTGGACTGGCATGTTGGATTTGGTTGAGACTTACCTAATCCACGCATGTATTCCATATAGGAGATTTGACGGGACAATGACCCTGTCTTCTAGAGACAAGGCTGTGAAAGAGTTAAACACCGATCTTGAGGTTTGACTCAGACTCTTTGTAGTGTACAAAGTTCTCAGAATGTTTGGACATGGTCATTTTGTTGCTTCTTTGTTATTGTTCTTTATGATCATGGTTAGTTTCTCAAGTGTGCATCTGATGGTGTTTATTTGATATGATGTAATGCAGCTTTGTGTAATGCTGATGTCGTTGTAAGCTGGAAACCTTTGTCTGAACATGATTGTTGCTTGTCATGTTATTCTTTTCGATCTTTGGTGGAACTCGACTACTGAGGATCAGGCTATTGACAGGGCACACAGAATTGGACAAACTCGTCTAGTAACAGTTTCAAGGATAACTATCAAAGATACTGTGGAAGGTACAAAACCCACTTTGGGGTGGAAACATAGATGTTGTTTTTGTGTTTTTTTCTTCACTCATTCATGTAATTGTGTATATCTTTTCAATCAACTTTGTTTCTTGTAGAGTAGATGGTTTTTTGTGTTTAGAAGAAGTGATTATTGCATGGAAGGTCATAGAGTTGGAATGACTACTGATCTATCAGATTCAAGTCATCACCACAACATACCACCACCATATGCTACTATGTTACATGGATTCACCACCAACTCTCCTGCCAACAATTTCATGTAATGAAGTTTTTCTCTATTTTGTGTTAATGTTTTTCTACTATGTTACTGACTCTTTAACTACACAAAAGGGAATAAATCTCTCCAAAAAAATCTTCAAGTATTTTTCTTTGCTGATCCTCTGAGATTTTGCTTGTGATTCTTTGCAGCTTTTTTCACTACCAGATCAGTTGCTACTCTGGAAATGTTCCCTTCATGGCCAATAAAATTTCAGCCAACTCCAAGAGTAGTTTCTTTTCCTATTTTGACCATTTCTTTTCTTTGGGTTTTTTTTTTTGTTTATTATACAAGCATAATAATATATAGCTTGAACTTATCTCTCAACTTTTTTTCATTTTTCTTCTCATTGTGATCTTATCTCCAAAACACCCATTTCATGTTTTTCTATCAAAATCAGTATAATACCCATTAGGTGCTTTTTCATGAATGATTCTTGGATTTCCATTTTTATTAAATTCTGATTTTGGTGTTTGGCGAAGTAGGAGAAAAAAGTTGAAGTGCTTTTGATAGTATTTTGGGGTCACTAAAGGCTGATCAGGTGCTGGACAGAGTTGTGGCTAAAGGCTGCAAAAAATATTTCTCTCCTGCTTCAGTTGGCAACTAAAGTTGATTTTGCTTTTAATATGTAGTGTTTCTATTCCTTTTTTTTTTAATTAGACTTGTTCGATCCTTTCCTTGATATTCATATAGCATTGATCAAAATATGACGACTTGTGGGCTTCATCGTGGTATATTTTGCTGATTAGCTTACCATATAAATTTGTTCAGTGCTCAGGTTTTAACTATCGATACAGTGTGTTTGGGATTTTTCAAGGGCTGTTTTTATTGACCCAGTTTTGTTTGATTTTCTCTCTAATATAATTCAGGTATTATAGTACGCCAACAGGCAAGAGACTGCGTTCAATGGTGAAGGTCCAGAAGTATGTCTATTCTATTCACAGTTCACTAGAAATATATATATATATATATATATATATATATTTGTGTATATAATTTCTCCCTGATGGCTTACCACTTAAGTTTGGTTCAATCTTGTTTTGGAAATACTCTCTCAAGTTGCTCTTACATTCCCTATTGTGCAGGTTTCTGCTTGAACATCTAGAGTATCTCCAAGCTGGGGTGACTATGTCTCAGTTTTCATTTCAAATACCGAAACCTTTACAGGAGAACTATGTCAAAAAGCGCCCACGTGCTGATCTCTCCATACAAAGGACTCTAGAACCTACTGAAGGTGTGTACACCAGAGTTTGAAAATTTGTAGTTCAGTCTTGTTAACTTTGATGCAAAAAATATGAAACTGAAGGAGGAACACTAATATCGACCTCTACATTTTTCTGTAGTGAATCCCTTATCATGGGCATGGCCATTTGAGTGTGGAGAGCCGCAAATTGGTGGAGCAGGATCGACATCTCCAGATGTTGAGGTTCCTATATCACATGTCACTCCTCGACCAACAAATAGGCGAACAAAGTCACCATCATCAAAGCACTTGTATAGTAGCAACTCTGCATGCAATCAAACATGAATCAAGCTGGAAGAGCCTCAAGCGTCTGGAAACGGTGCATATGATCATTTATAAGGTTAAGTCACTTCTCTCTTTTTGCTATTATACAGTAGGAAGTTTATGTTTTTGGACAATGGAGCAAAGGTGGGGCTGGATGGGTTTTGTTGTGTGTTGCCTAGCAGGGACTTTTGTATGCTTCAAGGATCAAGGAATGTGTGACAGATGAAATATAAAAAAGAAAACTATAATCTATAGAACTGTTAGATTCACCGATAGAAATGGAAAGATAATCTTTGGTTGGTTTGGTTCTATCTTTTGATTTTTCTTCTGCAAATCTACTGCAAAACAGAGAGGGAAGGCTTGGTTCACACACATTCTCTCTTAAACCATAGAACAAGGAGAAGACAGAGCAGGGAAATGGGTGAAGATTCTTTGACAACAACAACTCCGTTGGACAGAAGAATTGAACAGGTTTCATCTTCTTTTGATTCCGAGTGTTACCCATTTCTTTGTTTTTTCATTTTTAGAAATGTTGTATCAAAGTTTGGGTTTTTAGATGTTACTTTCTGGGTTCTTCAGTGTGTTTGAACTAAATATTGTTGATTGATTCAAATTAGACATTTTATTTCGTCTCTCCAAAATTCTGGGAACATTTTCAGATCCATTTTGCTGAAACACAATAGAGATATATAGGGAACCCCTTCTAAATTTTTTGTTGAAATTTCCCTATATAAGTTTCAGTGCATCATTAGTAGATTATGGGTGCTTGGGAGGTTTAGTTGGAGGGAGGTTAACTATTTAAGTTAATTATTAGTTGGGTTATTGTTTAAAGTTAAAGGCCTTTTGAACTGGCATTTTCATAACTTAGTAGGATTTGTTTTCGTTCGGTTGTTTTTGTTATGTTTTTATTTTTCTTCTCCATTTGTAAAGTGATCCAGTTTTTGGGATTGCAAATGATAGGTGTAAATAAAGTAATAATTGGCTAAGCAGAAAAAAGAAGAAGAAAAAATTGATAATTGAATCAGTTGGAGACAAAATCTATAGTCCACATTTCTTTGTTTTTAATGTTTTTAAGAGTTCAGCTTGCCTTGGGCTAGAAATTGCTACCATTAGTGGTAGATGTTATATTTCATTATCAGTTGATATTTAATTTAGACATGGAAATAGCATATTCTATGACTTATAGCTTGTTTGTGTTCATAGATGTGCAATAGGCAAAACTTTTGTAAGCTTGTTTGCTTAGATTTCTAGATTTCTAGCTGTTTGCTGTTTGTTTATTCAGCACTAACATTTACTGTTCTCTGTAGTTTATATTACTAGTAATAGATGATTGCTTATTATTATTAAAAATCATTTCTTGCATATATTTAAACAACCTTAAAATGCAGTGTGGTTCCAGCATTCAAGTCTGCAGCTGAAGATCTTCTGAGTTCATCTGGCCTTTCAGCACTGGAGCTGCTTGCAAAGACAGCTGTAAATGCTTTAAAATTTATTTTCTTCACAAGTGAAATAAGCAAAATAAGAGTATTACCTTGAGGTGTGGCTTGTGCAGGGTTAAAATTTATCTTACAACTGATTGGAAGGGTGCTGTGTTTGATGTGCCAGCTGAAGAGCTGGATGCATTTCTTGCAGGTATACTCATGCTATATTTACATTATGGTTGGTTAGCAGGTCTGTTAGCAAGTCTGCAAGTGGTTAGCAAGTCTGTTAACAAGCTTGGAAATCTGGGGGGTTATCTTTTAGCAAGTTAGCAAGTCTGGAAGTCTGGATGGTTACACAAAACTGTTGTGGCATTGTTGCTATATCAAATGCAGTGCTGTCTTGTGCTTTATGGAGAATTATAAAGACATTAGGAATTTTTAGGAACTGATATAAGTAGGGGAGTTTGTAACAGAAAGCATTGATTCATTTTTGTAAACACATTGTACAAGTGAGCATTCTGCTCAGTAAGGAGATTGGCAATCTCGAATTGTGCCTAATACATTCTAGTCTATCAGACCATTGTAACCTTTACATTCCAATCAAATAAATATTTCCTTCCTGTGAATTCTTTGTCTTCCCTTTCTGTGATTCTCTTGATAATGCTTGATTGCTGAAACTGCAATATCATCTTCCAGTATTCTCTGGGATTGCATTATCAGTTTGAAATTGGATTGTTCCAATTCTGCAGCAGCAGCAAATTTTTTTTTGTATTATATTATTTTGCAACGGTTTCAAACCCTCGCAACAAACCAGATTTTTTTTTGAATTTTGTTTTAAATGGCCACGGCTTAAAATCATGGTACTTTATTCTTGCCACGGCTTACAACCGTGGCCATCATTTACAAAGGCTAAAACCCGTGGCCATAATTTGCAACGGTTTAAAACCGTGGCCAGTACTTGCCACGGCTTAAAACTGTTGCTAAAATTGTTGCAACGGTTGAAAATCGTGGCCAGTACTTGCCACAGCTTAAAACCGTGGCTAACATTGTTGCAACGGCTGTACACCGTGGCCATAACTTGCCACAGTTTTAAACCATTGCTAGTACTTGCCACGGCTTAAAACCATGGCTAAAACTTTGGCAACGGCTTAGAACCGTGGCTAAATCATCAACCGTCCTCGAGTATAAAACCGTGGCTAATATGTTTTGCCACGATTTGTAGCCGTTAATAGTGATTTAGCGACGCCTCTACAGCCCACGGCTCTAAGCCATGACAACTGGTTACCCCCACGGTTCCAAACCGTTGCTGATGGGTATTTTTGGTGTAGTGAATTCCTTACATGTTCAAATTTAGCAAAACTTTTTCATGGAGCTCAAGTGGAATTTAATGAATTATAAAATCTTCTTATCATCTATATCAATAGATGTGGATGGTAGAATTAAGTCAGACCGTCCACACTTTTGATGTATTTTAAGTGTACCAACCAATAGTGAAATGCTTGATTAGATTGGTTTTGTTTTAGCCATGTTAGTGCACTGCTTTTGTTGACCATGTTAGTGCCCTGCTTTTCTTGCATTTTTTTTTTCATACTAGGGAATTCAAAATAATAAAAAGGAGCTTGCATGACAAGACAAACTTGTCATTAAACTAAGGTGTTCTCTAATAACAACTTATCAGACATAACATAAAGCTCATGCTTCGTGCCCGCTTAGGGTTAAATGATTTCAAATTGTCATTAACTTGTAATTATTCTGCATTTGGCTTGCTTACTTTTTATGTGAACTTGAAATTGAATATATACAACTACTTTGAGAGAGACATGCCATAAGCATGGAATAATAAATTATTAGCTAATGGGTAGATATGCCATAAGCGTGCATTACCCTGCTTGTTTCGTTTATTTTGAACTTTGGGTTCGTTTGATATATTTTGGTTGATCCCCCATTTGCACGACTTTTAGGGATAGAGCATCATACAGAAATAACATATTGAGTTTGTAAAACCTTACAAGAGCAAGCTTCAAATTTGAATAGCCGTAAAAGATAATGTATAATATATACTTGTTTTACTTTATCTTTTTAAAAGAATAAATTTTGGTTTTCATAAATGTCAATTAATAAATTCATCTTTATATTATTATCCATGCTAAGTTAGATTCCAACATGGAAAAAGATTGGATTGAGCATAATCGTCTCAGCACTGAATATGAACTAGGGCTCTGCACCTTCCTTAATGATGCTTTTGATTTGTCGTCTTTTCATGGAAAGATAAAATGTCCATGCAAAAGGTGTCGTAACAGGCATTTCCATGTTTGTGACACTGTTCAGGAACATCTAATCATTTCTGGGTGGGATAGTCAGTGTGCCAAAGGTATATGGGTACACCACGGTGAATTGGAAGTAATGGATGCATGGGCAGATGAGGAAGATTCAGAGGAAGAGGACGATATGGAAGGCATGTTACATGACGCATCTGGGCATTCGCCAATTATGGGTGAACAAGAAGACATTCACCATGAACCAAATGAAGAGGCAAGGTCATTTTACAAGTTAGTTGAGGAAGTTGAGCAAGAGCTATACCCTGGTTTCAAGAACTTCAACAAGTTGTCCTGCCTTGTCCACTTGTTTCACCTAAAGTGTCTAAATGGTTGGACCAACAAATCTGTAACTCAACTACTCAAATTTCTTACAAAGGTACTCCCCTTAGTGAATGCTTGCCTGATTCGTTCTACAAGGCAAAAAAAATTGTGAATGATCTTGGCCTCGGTTATAAAAAGATTGATGCTTGTCCCAATGACTGTATTTTGTATCGAAATGAATTTGCAGATGCAGAATCATGTTCTATATGCCACTTATCAAGCTGGAAACAAGTAGATGATGGGTCTAATGTACTTACTAGTAAGAGACGTGGGGTAGCTGCTAAGACAGTGTGGCATTTCCCACTTATTCCAAGGTTACAGAGGCTATTTATGTCATCTACGACAGCATCAAGCATGCGTTGGCATGCAGACTCACGAGCACGGGACGATATCCTACGACATTCTGCTGATTCTATGGCCTGGCGACATCTCGATAATCAATTTCCAAACTTTGCTGTTGATGGTCGAAATGTCAGGTTAGGATTGGCAAGTGATGGCTTTAACCTATTTGGAACTCTTAGTATTGCGCACAGCACGTGGCCAGTTGTCTTAATTCCATATAATCTACCGCCATGGATGTGTATGAAGCAACCTTTCTTTATGATGTCTTTGCTTATTCCTGGACCTCGTGCTCCAGGCAATGATATTGATGTATATTTACAGCCATTGATTGATGAGTTGAAGGAATTATGGGATGTTGGGCATCTAACATACGATGCATCAAGGAAATAAAATTTTGTGATGCATGCAACTATCTTATGGACAATTAATGACTTTCCTGCATATGCAAAATTGTCTGGGTGGAGCACAAAAGGCAAGTATGCATGCCCCACTTGCAATGTGGAGAAAACACGTCATTATCTGAAAAACTCTCGAAAGTTTTGTTATATGGGTCATCATCGCTTTCTAGATCAGACTCATAGATATAGACATCAAGTAGAATCATTTGATGGAAAGATTGAACTATGATCTCCTCCCACTAACTTGACTGGGCAACAATTGCTAGTCGTGGCAAGTAAGGTGACAATAACGTTTGGGAAGCACCATGCACAAGTAGTTGGCTCTAAGCACAAAAGGGATTGTGAAGGAGTAATAGGGTGGAAGAAGAAAAGTATTTTCCTTTCATTGCCTTATTGGGAACATCTCTTAATACGTCATAACCTTGACGTGATGCATATCGAGAAGAACATTTGCGAGAGTTTAGTTGGAACACTACTAAACATGGAAAGGAAAACCAAGGACACGTTGAATGCCCGCTTGGCCCTGCAAGAACTGGACATTAGGCATGCCCTGCATCCAGAAACTACTTCTAGTAAGGTTCATTTGCCTAAGGCGTGTTACTCCTTGACCGCGGAAGAGAAAAAGCTAGTCTGCACAGTGCTCTCCAAGGTTAAAGTGCCAGATGGCTATTCGAGTAACTCATCCCGATGTGTTCGTGTGACCGAACGTAAAATATCAGGATTGAAGAGTCATGATTGCCATATATTAATGCAACAACTACTGCCAATAGCAATTCGCAAAATTCTTCCCAAAGAAGTTAGTACAGTTTTGATAGAGCTAAGTACGTATTTTCGTGAATTGTGCTCCAAAACTGGGATAGTTAATTTCTATGAGCAGTTAGAAAGTCATATACCTCTAGTATTTTGTCATCTTGAGAGGATCCCCCCCCCCTTTCTTTGATATAATGGTTCACTTGTCCATACACTTGGCAAGTGAGGCTAAAATGGCAGGACCTGTTCACTATCGCTGGATGTATCCTATTGAGAGGTAAATCCCCAAACCATGTTTCATAATGTTAAGTAGTATGTATTAAAATAACTACTAATATATCATGGAAAATTATTTCTCCTAGGTACCTTCACACATTGAAGTCATATGTGCGCAATCGAAGTCATCCCGAGGGATCAATTGCTGAAGGATACCTGGCTGAAGAATGTTTGACATTTTGTTCAAGATATTTGAACGATGTCGAGACAAGGTCTAACCGGCCAGTGCGAAATGATGATAATTATGTGCAAGCAGCACGATCTTTCCTCAACATTTTCTCATCGCCTGGGCGTGGCATTAGGAAGGCAGAGTTTATGAATATTGATGAAGTTATGCGGGTACAAATGCATAGATGGGTGTTATTTAACACATATGAAATATACACACATGTAATGTATGCACGTCTACTATCTCCTCTCCACTTGAATCTCGACTTTGTAGCACCCTTAGTATCTCTAATGCATCTTAACCTTTTGTAGAGAACATAAGGAAGCCCTCCAAGCATGATACCCGAACAAACGACAAATAAACATTGATCAGATTCATAACTCTGAGTTTCCTCAGTGGTTTCGTGATGCTATGAGTTTTGCCTCTACTAAATTGTAAATTCATGTTAACCAAATACTAAGGTTGTGCATTCTTTGGCTTCTAATGAACAGGTCAGCAGTTCTGATGAACCTAATGATGTTCAACACTTGTCGTGGGGTCCTTCCAAGGTTGTTCGCAAGTTTAAAAAATACCTTATTAATGGGTGCAGATAGGAGAAGTAAAACCCAGAACAGTGGAGTTGTACTCTCAGCAAGTTGCATTAATTATGGAACGGTTAATGACAGTTCCCCCACAACGTTAGATGTGACGTACTATGGCGTGTTGACTAACATCACAGAGTTGGATTATGGAGGAGGGCGACATGTAGTCCTATTTAGATGTGATTGGGTTGATAGGTGCGACATTCTGGTAGACGAGTTAGGATTCACAATTGTGAATCTTAATCGACTACTATGTACTGACGAACCCTACATTCTCGCTTCACAAGCGAAACAAGTCTTTTATGTACAAGATCCTGTTAAAACTGAGTGGCACATCACTGTTAAGATAAAGCCTAGAGAATTTTTTGATGTCAATGGAGGGTCGTCTACATCCACTGAAGAAAAAATTGTTGAATCTGACCCCGTTCCTGTTAGAAGGTTTGATAATATGGATGGTGATGAAGATGTTGTAATAGAGTGTTAACAAGTTGGGTCTTCTAAGTTCATAGAGTAAAGTATGAAGTTGTCATTCATATTTTAAAGTATCAGCACATGTTCTGCATCTCAACTTTAATGCTATTTTACAATATGCACAGTATATGATTGGTACTTATATTTTATTCAATGGTTTAATATATGTGGTTCAATCTACTTGGCTCTATGGCTGCGATAAATTTGATGTTGCTTTCTGAACTTATATTTTTTTCTATGCATGAATATGTGCAATCTTGAATGTTATAAAAGGTTAAAACAATATAGAGATGAAGCGTCAAACTCAAAGAAGACAGTTGCATTATAGAAGAGCAATCTTTTTCACAGCATGCTTCTACTTCACAAGCTATATCAAGTCAGGAAAGGTCACAGCATGTGTCTCAACTATCTCAAACAGATAGTGTAGTCCCTGAGATTATTACTCCCTCTATTGCTGGAGAGGGACAGCCGCTATCTGATAATCAACAAGACCTTGCTGACCATGATATGAATGAAATAGAACAACAACTAGAGAAGAGTGCGGATGGACGCCTATCTACAAGGCATAGGGAGGAAGTTGTTCGTATAGGTAATTTTTGCTGACTTATCGCAAGTGTATAAATTTTTTTTCCAGCTATGACATAGTTTGAGGAAATCGATTTTTTTTTTGTAATATTCATGAGATATAGCTTATTTAACTTTGGTGCTATTGGAATTGAAGTACGACGATATAAGAAACGCAGGGGTACGCATCAATATGATGGACCAAACCATACAGAATTGATGGTGGTGAAATGCAATGCCTTTGGACAGCCTATCGGTAAGACTGCGACAAAAGTATCCACTGAAATAGGTATTATCGCACGGGATGGAAGTAAGGTGCCTCTTTTACCTTGCAAATGGCCGAAGATTTCACCAAATGTGAAGGAAACTATTTGGAAGATCATATCGGTAATAGTCTTGCAAGTTTAATAATATACGACATAGCACATTTTCCCAAAACGTATATCAATATTACTTATCGTAGCTTGATAATTATTGGAATCCTACGTTTTTGTCACAGGCAAAGTTCTCATTCAAAAACTGTACGGAGAAAACTAAGGTCTTTGTCTATCTTGAGGAGTGATTTGTTTCAAATTTGATAATTAGTTTTTTATATATCGTCATGTGATTATATTATATTAAAAAAACTTTATTATAAAATTTGACAGAGATGGGTCCAAACTAAAGCTTGCGATTGTTGGAAACAATAGAAACACTATTTGTTCAGGGAATATCATAGGTATGATCGACCACTTGAGCAACAATATGAGCACACTAATGATGGGGTGGATAAGGCTCAGTGGCGGAAGCTTGTAGAGTACTGGAGGAGCAAAAATTTTAAGGTGCATATGTTAAGTACTGTAGTTTTACTAGTACGATAGTTCATATGATTGAAAGGAATTGTAATTGTGAATTTGTGTTTGTATGCAGAAAGTCAGTGCACAAAATAAAGCAAATTGCGCCTGATTGAAGATGATTTATCGATGTGGAACCATGTCATTTGCACGTAAATGGGAGGAAGAGGTAGCAATTTTTATCCCAATGATTTCTATATAAAATGTATGTTATGTGCCATGCCGCTCATATATTACCCCTTAATGCATGAAGATGTACTAGCTTATGTATATTCTTTTAATGTAATTTGTATTATTCCAGAGAGAAAAAAACCCAAATGGACAAGAACCAGATCGTATGCAAATGTTCAAAGCAACTTACACATTATCTGATGGATTATTCCCTCAGCCTGAAGCAGCAAGGAGATATGTACGTTATATTCTATGGAATTATATGAATGTACCTAGTTAATGTGGTTTAAATGTTATTAACCATCATAAAATGTATTTGATCATTTATGGATTATGGGTATGCGCATCTGTTTTGATGCAGGAGCAAATGGAACAACTAACACAACCAACAGATGGCTGAGAGGGAATGAATAGGGAGGAGGCATTTACAGATGTGATGGGGAGGGGATGGACATGGGAGGGCCAAGATGTATGGGATTGGTGTCACTAAAAAAATGCTCCGCAATGAAGATGGGCAAAATCATGAGCAATTGAATGTTGTCGTTTAGAGAGCGGGGGATGAAGCTAATGCCAAAGTACGTGAACTAGTGGAATCACATGAGCGTACTAAGCAACAGCTGGTTGCAGCTCATGATGCAACTGCACAAGAGCTCGCAGCTACGAAGGAGAAGCTAGCAGCCACTGAAGCAAATCTGGAGACAACGAAAGCAAATATGGAGACAACGATAGCAAATCTGGAGACAACGGAAGCAAATCTGGAAACAACCAAAGTAAAGTTGGAGACAACCAATCGGAAGGTAGACACGTTGTCCATTGATATGGAGGAAATTAGAGCATTCATGACAAACATCCAACCTCTAATGGGATCCGCGACGCAGCCAAACGAGGTGAGTAAATAAACTTTAACCATACACACCAAAATACATGAGTAATTAAACTTTAACTGTCACGCCCCAATTTTCGAGAAAAACGAAATCCTAAAATCCACGTAGGATTATCCGTTTCCCCAAAACTCGGGACGTGAAATTCAATAACAACAGAAACATTTAGCAACAATGACAAAATATAGTTTAGAAAATAGGAACAAACTAAATTTTTTAACAAAACTCTAACCAGGAAAAACTGATGTAGCTACCCACACTATATAAACAAAAACCATTCATTCTTTCTTCTCTTGTGTAACAGAACAAGTTTTTCCTCTTTTCTTCTTTCTCCTTCCCTCCTTTACGTTTTTTTCTTCGATGGCGGCGATGGGTAATGGCGGATGAAGTATGGACGAGGATTTTGATGTGAGTTTCTTCATCTCTTCCACTCTTACTGTGAATTTTCTTCGTTTTCCTTTTTAGATCTTTGTATGAAATTGAAAGTGTTGAAATTGTTACTTAATATTATGTGTGCAGTTATTAGTATATTGTCTAATTGCTTGGTATCTATCTATCGTATTTCAAAACTCACAAAGAGACTAGAGAGTTCCCTCATGAATACTAAAGTGTAGCATCGATTATAGACAGATCAATTCCTTTTTTTTTGTTCTTCTCTTTTGTATTGTTACCTTTCTGAAATTTGATAAAAGAACAAAGAGAGAGAAAAACAGTTATTGTTGTTTTGAAGCCTTAACTTATGATGGGATTGGCTAATTTAATCTCTTAATTATTTTTCAGTTGCTTCATGTTGATGTCAATGGTTTTTGTGTTGTTTATTGGGTGGATGGCATCTTGAATTGAATGGGTTAAGTGCACAAAGTTGTGCTTCTGTCAAATATATAGATTATTTCATACATAAAAACAGGTTTGAGTTCTAAATCAACCTTATATTATCAAAATGACTTTCTCTAACAAAAACCATACATGGACTACTACCATAAAGGTGGACAAAGAGTACAAAGAGTTTGTATGGTGCATTAGAAGTATTCAATCAGCTTTATTTGACTTGTACATAAAAGTTGAGGTGGACACTTTATATAATGAATTCCTTGTTTGAGTTTCATCTGGGTAGCCAGAGGCTATGACCACATCTGCCTCATTATTTGGTAAGGAAGCCCAAAAGAAAGCTTGGGAGATGTTTGCCAACATGTTAGGAAGAAAAGTAATATGGCATTTCACTGTGTGCTTGAACAAAGCATGGTTATTGATATTCTTCTGTATGAAACTTTTCTTTTATTGTTTTGAAGTGTTGATTCAATAAGCTTGATCTTTAAGACATGTACTCTTTTAGGATTGGAATTGGTGTTTGGCCAAACAAAGCTGGTGAGATGGTTTCATATTACTGGTCAGAGCCATAATCATGGGTTGGTAAACAACTTTTGCTTAATTGTGAAATAGCATCTCAGTTTGAATGCATAAGCATCCTTGTGTGTAGGTATATCTACCAGAAACTGGTAACCTTCCTCGATACAGGGAGCAAAACAAAGGTAGGACAAAAAATTCTACATCTAAAGAATCAAATTAAATATTAGATAACTCAGCGATAATCTATAACGATCTTAGGGTGTGGCATCATCTTAAATCATCTTGCATTGTTATTGTTCTTGTGCTTGTAGCTGGACTGATTTTGTGTAGGTTTCTATATGCGGTTTTGAGTAAGTACAATATCATGATATATACCAAAAGTTTTTTGTTTGAGTCTAGTTTTCAACGGATCTTACGGTATCATAATCTGAGTTATGTATAGGAAGATATACTCATTTGAGTGACAATAGGTAAATCAGCCGAAAGTTGACAGATAGTTTGCTTTGTTTGTAAATCTGTATTGTTATAGACATAATCATGGGGTATGCCTTATATGGTTAGAAACCTCTTGGTGTCTACTTTTCATTGCCCTAAACGGTATACAATTTGGGGTTATAACGTGAGAGTTATGTACATTTGAGTGATGATTGGTCAAGCTATCCGGTTAGGACAGCTTGTTCATTTTGGTGTTGTTGGCAAGGTTATTTGTTTGACTGTTTTGGGATGGGAAGATAGTTGTTTAGGGTTTGCCTTAGGGTGTCTTGAGTTGTATTTGATGTAAAGAAAAATATTGTTTGGCTTGGTTAAACTACAGTTATTAGCTCAAAACTATGTTTTGCATACTCTAAGTTAATAGTGATGATGCTTGAGATGTGAATGGTTGATGAATATTAACGCATTGTGAAAAATTTGGAGATTTGTATTATTATGCATATTGACTTGTTTATGCATTCTGAAGAATTGAGATTTTTGAATCAAGGAGTGACTTGATTGTCATGTTGTTATAGAGCATGATTAATGAATATGCTATGTTTTTCCCAAAAATGTGGGTGGATAGATTGTGAATCAATTTACGAATGACAAAACGTCATTGTGGAGGAATCTAAATTATCAAAAATAAATGATATTGGTAACCTTGATTTCTGAAAAATTTAAACACTTGGACTTGTATCACTTAGAACTACCACACCTCTTTTGATTATTATTTCCCATCTCTTACTAGAGAAACTAAATGACCAGTGGGTCGTCTTGCGGAGTTGGGGCACCCATTTCTTACTAGAGAAACTAAAATAACCTTCGGGTTAGTTTTGCAAAAATGTGGTGAATTTGTATGCCTAAAATAGGCTTTGATATTTATCCGTAAAAATGTGACGTGAGTTTATGCACATTGATAGCCCAAGGGTGGCTTTTGGTACTCATATAGTTAGGGGTATCCGCGATGCATGTCTGTATGTGATGTCCCCACTTAGGCATGGATGACGGAGTAGTCCTCCTTTATATGAGAGAGGCATACGTGCATGTATGTTCGGCACGGAGGTGGTGCGAATGTGGTATCATCTAAGTGATCAATCCATTAAAAAGATGAACCTAATTCAAATAAAGATGAATAAATTACGTTGCATTGTTTCTAATCCTTTTTATGCAGGATGGCAAGTCCACTAATATTTCTACAGGTCTGACTTGCCATAGTCAACTCCTATAGGGTAAGTACAAGTAAATGTATATTTACATATTAGGATGATGATATGATTGCCTCGTTGAGGAACTAAATTCTTGGAACTGTGTTTTCTTGCATCACACATTTGCCTCGTTGAGGAATTACCTATTGGTGTGATGGTTTGTTGTTTGTGTTTAGCTTGATGTTTACCACGTGCGATTTTATTGATTTTTGCAATGAAGATTTCTCACACCAGTATTGCTGACCCAAGTGAGCTTTTGCTTCTTGGGTACATTCCTTTGGGAATGTAGCTGATTAGCTTTTCAGGTTTTGAGACTTTTGAGCAGCGTTACGGGAGTTCCGCTAGTGGGAGTTGCGACGTCAATTTTTCCTAGTTAGAGTTTTGTTATAAATTTTAGTTTGTTCATATTTTCTGAACTATATTTTTGTCATTGCTGCTAAATGTTTCTGTCGTTATTGAATTTCAAATCTCAAGTTTTGGGGAAACGGATAATCCTACGTAGATTTTGGGATTTCGTTTTCTTTGAAAATCGGGCGTGACATTAACCATAGCTAATTTGAATGTTGAATGCTGCTTGAATGCTAAAATGATGAAATGCTTGAATGCTGAAATGTATGCTGAATGCTGAATCGTATGTTTGAATTGCTCAAATGTATGCTGAATGCTGCTTGAATGATATTTGTATGCTTGGAAATGTTGCTTGGAAAAGTAGTAAGAATTTGCTGAATGCATAGGTAAATGAACGTGAGAAAGCAGATGGCTCAGATCAGGGAACTAGTGGAGCTCCCTCTTAGACACCCCCAGCTCTTTAAGTCAATTGGTGTTAAGCCACCATCGGGAATTTGACTTTAAGTCATGGATGGACTGAAATCACAAGCTCATGTTATTGTCATGGGAGCTACCAACCGGCCAAACAACATTGATCCAGCTTTGAGAAGGTTTGGAAGATTTGATAGGGAGATTGACAATGGTGTTCCAGATGAAAGTGGGCGTCTTGCGGTTTTCTGTATCCATACTAAGAACATGAAGCTTTCTGAAGATGTAAGACAATCAACTACCTTTCCCTTTTCTGTGTCTTGTTTTGTGCAATCTTCTCTAGTTTGCAAATGCTGATTATAATTTTTTGATACTAATCTTAGTGAGCCTGCCCTCCAAATGGAGCAATCTTCTCTGTATCCACTCTTGTTTTGTGCTGACATTGACCTTTCTAGAATTAATGTTGCATTTCTATTACTGTTGTAATTTTGAGAGGAGCTGACTAAGAAGGTTGCTTAAATGACTGCTGCAGATGGAGCAAAATCCTTGATTGATGTCGGTTATCGCCTTGTACTATATGTTGACGTAGCTCGATTGTTTGGTAGTCTTGGTTACCAGCAGAAAACTACATTCTTTCTAAGGTAGGTTGCTCAGTTATACATACAACAAGATGATTGCATGGCTTTAATCAGTGCACTGCAAGTGTTGGCATTGACCACAAATGCATACCATGTTCAAAGTACAGTGACCAAGTACTCAAAGTCACTTTCTTCCTCCAAGGTGACTTCGAAATAAAATACCTTTTCTGTCTTTTGGATGTTTGTTTATTTCAATTTTCCACTAATTGTTTGGGTTTTCACTTTGTTTAAATACAAAAATCTCCTTATACTTTTCTCTCCTTGTATCATCTTAAACTGCAATTAAAAAAGTTGAAATTAAGAAGAAATAACTTGAAAAAACAGAAGAAAAAAACAGATTAAAGCTTGCAAATAATTATGTTATTATCATTAAGACTATTGTGTATTTGAGCGTGTCTATGTATGAATGAAGGTCAAAACTTCAAATGTTTTTGTTGCATCAAGGGAGTGTCTGAATTAGCCAAGTGCTTGTAAGCACCTCGTATCATCAGCTTTTAAAGGCTTATTGGAATCACGTTTTTGTGGTGCTTTGAGATCTTGTTCATCCATGAACTTCATTGCGATGTCTCTGACATTAATTTCGACATTTTGTTTGATGCTAGTTGTAGATGTGATATTTCTAACATGACAATCATAATTTTTTTTTCTCTACTTTTTATTTTAATGTTGGTGATGATGTATTGTGTAGTGCATCAATGAAAACGAATCACGTTTCAAGTGAAATCCTAGTTTCAACCTCTAATTGTGGCATTGGATGAAATTAGAGCTTTGCTTGATTTGCTAAGCTAATTCTCTAGACATGGAACTGCATTTTTGGAGCTGATGTCATTTAATTTTTCTTGCGACAGGATATTGGATCAAGTTACGCTAACATCGGAAAAATGCACCCCTATTCAGTCATTTCATCATTTGAGTCCCAGTGGAGCACCCTGCAGATGGATGTACTGAAGGAGATACTGCTATCTTTTGTTCATGCAGGAGATCCTCTGGCTGCATGGAGGGGAGCCTTTCTCGTTACAGTCAGAAAGCCGGGGAGCTTCTCTCGTAATTTACGCAGAGTTAGGCAGGGTCTTGATCTCATTAGAGCTTTATTCCAGCAATTCCTTTCAGCAGAGTATGTTCCTCCCTCCCTTGTATCAATCGCGCTTCTTATTCCATGTAGGCTACTATCAATTTGATTTTTTTTATTTTATTGAAGTCTTTATGTGTAGTTCTCCTATAATTTTGTGGAGTTGGCATTCTTTATGGGGTTTTTCTGTGACTGTCTAGTTGCATGAAAAGTCTAGTGAAATAATTAGAATAAGATTAAAATTTTCCAAGAGTAAAATGTTCTTCTGTGGTCAACTTAACTGATGGTTCTTCTTTGAATCAGCAAAATATTTCATATGTGATGACATCTGAGTTTACTTCAATGCCAACTTGTAGTTTAAAAAAAATTAGAACTTCTTTTTACTAGTATGATTTTCAGCAGTTTTTAGATGTGTTTGTTGGTCACTTTGTTCTTCTTGGTCACTTTGTTGCCTGACTGAAGGAATTCATTGTTGCTTGCTACAAACAGTCAGAATTTTTACTGACTGTTAAGATAGCCTCAGTAGATTTTCAGCTGTTTTATATGTGTTTTTTGGTCAGTTTGTTCTTCTTGTTCATTGTTGCTTGCTACAAACAGTCAACATTTTTACTGACTGTTAAAAGATAACCTCAGTAGAATTTCATAAGTTTTATATGTGTTTGTTGGTCAGTTTGTTCTTCTTGCTCTTGCTACAAATAATCAACATTTTTACTGACTGTTAAGATAACCTTTAAGCTAGGTAGAGATAAAGGTGAAGTCATGCCATCTACTTGAGCTATGAATGTACCAACCGAAACACCTAGAGCTTGTGTAACACTAGATTTCAACCCCTTGATGCTTATACCAACTAAGATGCAGTTACCTTTTCCCCATATCTGTATGTCATTCTCTATATTTTTTATTTTTTTATTGTTTTTGTTATTATTTTTTTTTCTGTAAAGTTTGAAAGAATGCAACGGAATATTTCTAGGGATGGCTTCTTTTTTGAGTTGGTTACAATATGTTCATTGGCCCTTGTCCTTTTGATGGACTCATCCTAATGTTCTTTCCAGGTTGGGCTTTAGATTTCTTCAATTTGGATTTGTTATACTGCAAATTTTTTAAAGCTAATCTTTCGGCACAAACACTAAGGTCAATGAGTAACTTTAGATTACTAGCTATCTAAGTATGGTGAGTGTGCGACACAATCCCATTACACCTCGTGTTTGTACTAGTAAGTGGTTATTGTTTCCTTGTTTAGGAATGTCATTTGGGGCTCTTGACTGTTATGATAACCTTTCATTGTTGCTTGCTTTCAATGTTGCTTGGCTTGAAGTTATTCCAAGAAGTACACATAAGCGTCTAGTTTTAGCTTTGCCATCTTTTTCAATGTTGCCTGACTAACTATCATACTCAAAATACCAGTGGCTGACTGACTGATATGATTTTCAGCAGTACTTATGACATCTCTAACGCTGACGTATTGACTATGGTATATAATTAGATAATACATCTCTAACAAATGCTCAACTATGGTATATAATTAGAGAATGCATCTCTAACGCTGAGGTATTGACTTATGACATTTTACTTTATCCCATAAATAATACTTTATGTCTTTTTTTTTTTTTGAAATCTTCAATGGATATCATGGATTATAATAGTAGGTTTTGAATGCCTTTTTTTCTTCATTTTGGTTTTAAGCTTTATTAGTCCAGCAATAACATTCTTTAGAATGTTATTGCTAAAGATCTCTAAAGATTCTGATAAGCCTCCTATCAAGTTCACATACACAAGGAGAAAGTGTGGATGATTGCAGGCTAGAAGTGGTTGGGTACAAAGTCCGGCGTGGATGATTGCAGGGTGTGCAGGCTGGAAGTGGTTGGGTACAAAGTCTGTTAGGTGGTATATACAAGTGGGTCTGTTTGATACATTGTAGCGCTGTGTCTGTTAGGTGATATATAAAAGTGGGTCTGTAGATACATTGTAGTCATTGGTTGGTTTAGAGCTTGGCAAGTGAACTTACTTTGAGGATGTTTGTGGTGGGAGCACTGTTAAACCTTCGGCTACTGCTACGAATCCAACATCCTCCTCTACTCCAGTGAAGAGATCTAGAGCATCCTACCAGAGTACATAGACTCCTCGCTATCAGGTCGAAGGTTGCAATCTCGACCTTACCTCAGCTGAAAATTATCATCGCAGACCATAGAGTCTGTAAGACCATTCCAAAAGCCCAAGAGTTGTTGTTGCCGGTCTGGAGCGTAGGTTTTGCCAAGCAGGTAAGGTTCTTGTTTATTAGAGCAACAAATTGTTCAATTGTCCAGTTTATTTGTTTGATTATTTCATTTTGTCACTGTTTCAGTTTATTTATCTGAGTTTGTTCTATTCACTAATTTTGCTCAGACAACTAGACAAATTAAGTTTGAGTTTCTATATCTGAGGCCTTTAGGTTTGTACTATTTGATTGATTTGTTGAAGGTTTCATGATATCAAGGAATTTGATGAGAAAAGAGAAGTTGCCGTAGGCGTCTCTCAGATCACAATGCACGTCGTCGAAAACCGACACCTGAAGCAATCCTCTGGTAGATTGCTATCACAATTCTATGGTACTCTTGTAGCTCTTACTTCTGAATTTTTTTTCTAATGGTGCATGTGCATGATAGCACTACTTTACGTTGTGTGTGTACTAGAAGTTGTAACATATAGGTGGGGTTGATATCTATCTTTTGTATGATTTTGATGTCAAAGTTAGGTCACATAGACAGACAAATTATTGTATTTATTATTTATTTATTTTTTGTAATGAAGACAAAGAAATAAATACATAAAAAGCATTTAGGTTGACATTATTCGTGTGCCTTAGTACAGGTAGATGTCTTCAAGTGGAATAATTGATATTGTTCAGCAATGGCAAGCTATATAGTTACTTTAGAGTACTTGATTGTTCCTTAAGATATATCCATTTGCTATAAAGTAATAAACTAATAAAAGTAAAAAGTGAATGCCACTGTTCTTATATCGGTGGTCATCTCTGAATGTCACCCTTGGTCACTCAATCACATATAAGATCAACTAAAAACACCCCACAATGAAAACATATATTCTTGAGTGTGGAGGGTTGCAAAACCACTCTACGGGTTGGGGACAACATTGGGGAACCCTTACATCGATGCATATTTTCATTGTAATTCACTGGACCGTATGGTGAAGACTGATAGATGGCTTTGGCCTTTTCTGTATAGCTGATACTTTGCTCATACCTTAATGAATACAGCTATAGTTAAAAAAAAGTGTACCCTTAAAAAATTAAATTTAATTTTAAAAAAAATTAAAAAACAAAAAGAAAAAAAAAGCGTGGAAGTTGCAAGATAGATACATTGAGATGTGCTAAAGAACTTTAATTTTTTCATTTAGATTGGTTACCTTTAGGAGAAAAACTCTTGTGGCTAATCAAGAATGATTGTTGACTATACCCTAGTTCCTTCAGTTATTTTAGCATATATGTGTGCGAACGTGACTCAATATTTTTCTGTTAGTCACTAGTATAGATATTACTTAAATCTAAGGATATTACCAGTTCATCGCCATGTATATTTGACATTTCTATAGATCATGTAACTTGTTCTTACATGCTCATTGCATTTGTATTTTTGACAGGTTATATTGGGACTGGTTTATTGTTCAAAGCATGACCTCCAAAAGGTCATCTTCTGGAATTTCTATTAAGATAAAGAAAAAACGAGGGTTAAATTGGATTATTTACCGTACCAAATCAATTCAGAGAAATCAACCTTAAGAAATAATTCAGGGTATCTGCATTAAATGCATTCGCTTGTCACACGCACTGTCACCACCATATAAAAACTTCGCATTTACAGGTCATCCTCATCAGTAATAGTCGGACAACCAAATACATGATATCTACCCTTCATTTGATGGAACAAACTTGTATTGCTTGAGCTCTCTAAAAAAGCTTAGCATGATAAGTTATTACATTATGTGTGTAAAATTAGGAAAACTTTGTGAAATCACTAAAAATATTGTTAGTGTGTGTGCACATCCTTACTGCTCTCGACTCCAAAATATGATGACTGTGGATCAAGTGTTACGGTGATACTATCTAGTTCATACTTTGTAGGACAAGAAGAGTTTAAGGGAATATATGATCATTTTCACATAAAAACTAAAAGTGAAATGAAACGCAAGATTCTAAATTTTAGTAGGTCTAGCATATTGAGAATATGGTTTTGCCCTTCTTAGCGTACATTAGGTTGGATAACGTTAAGAAAGTAGCTACTGGTTTGCAGTTTGCGAGTACCACATATCAAAAACAAATGTAAGACTAACTTTTCTTGTTGGAGTGTCGTGCACGTGCATTTGCGTGCACTCCTTGGTCCACTATACATAGCAACGATATTGTCCCCAACTTAAACACCACCTATCTGATCGGGCCTTCCATTTGGATCTAGGTTGTGTGGGGTTTTCCCTTAAAAGACCTCGTTACTATTAGGGAGTGAACCATCTCCTTATAAACCTTAGTGACACTCCACCTTACTTGATGTGGGACTATTCAAGCCAACTTCATCCCAACAATCTCCACCTTGGCGCGAATCGTCACACATCCTACAATCCATCCACCAGTCTGCAACATCTCGAAGTACACATTCTTCTCGAGTCTCAAGTGCAGCCGTGCAACCACGATCCTGTGGGTAGCACTCAGTGTACGGGCTCGACTATTTTCGGCGTTTTGGCTCCACTTAGTCGCAACCACCGCACTAACTCCACCTCGTCCAGACTTGTAGGATATTCTCAGACACCATCTCAGCAAGGATCTGAATTATTCATCTGGCGGACCGCGCACCTGCGCCTATGCCTATCTCCTGAATATGTGCCACCTGCACCTTCACCTCGCCGACCAAGTCCCAGCCGACCATCGGCTCTGATACCAATTGTTGGAGCATCGCGCACGTGCACTTGCGTGCACCCCTTGGTCCACTATACATAAAACGATATTGTCCCCAACTTAAACACCACCTATCGGGTCGGCCTTCCATTTCCTTAAAAGGCCTCGCTACTAGTTGGGATGAAGTTAGCTTGAATAGTCCCCATTAAGTAAGGCGGAGTTGTCACTATGTTTATAAGGGAATGGTCCACTCCTAATAGTAACGAGGCATTTTAAGGCAAAACCCCAACCACCTAGGCCAGATGGAAGGCCGACCGATAGGTGGTGTTTAAGTTGGGGACAATATCATTGCTATATATAGTGGACCAAGGGGGCGAGCAAGTGCACGTGCACGACACCAACATTTCTCATTTCAATAGACATGATAGCCTTATATCATAAACTTAGAAAGGTAGTACTCACAAATGCACACTAATAAGTCGATAGGAATTCAGTTCCAATGTGACTTGCAAGTACAAATTTACGTTCAGAATCCAAACTACATTGCTTGGCATTGAAGTCCTATAAGTTTATCAGAAGATAGTTTCTGTCACTTCAAGAGTTTAAATTTTTGCAGGTTTAGAAGCACCACCGTATCTCTAATTGGAAAACTCCGGACTTTCGGCATGCTCTCTCTCCTCTGTCAAATACTTCATGGCGTCGCAGGTGACTTGAAGCCACTTCCATGGACCAACTCATGCATGCAAAGTCAGCATGATGCATTCCACAAGCCTGCAGTAACAACAAGGCTGGTCATTTGCCTCATCATAATACCGCAGCTGAACACCAACTGAATTTCAGGTGCTTTCATTGACCACAATTAATGGGACACCATTCAAGAGTTCAACTGTTCAATCCGCTCGAGTCTGGAGATTACTCCCAATCAGAATGAATAACAGCTAGAACCCGAGTTCTTTCTGAACTTGGAGAAGTCGCTCCCTAGGTTAGTAGTTTGTCATATTTTCCTACACCAGGGATTTCTTACATTCCTTTTCACTGAGAAACAATAGTCATCTTTTATTGCATTGCATTAGGTATTTCATAGAGTTTACCTTCTCAGTTTACTGATTTTGAAACGTCAAATACTACAAGCAGTACACTTAAGCAGTAGGTTACACCATCAGTTATCCCGCTTGAAATGTTGAAGAGGCCTTAAGCAAGTAATGATATTACTTATAAAATAGCGAAGGTGTTGTAATCTTATCCCTTTAAGGATAGGAACCCTCAAGCAGAACCATAGTAACTAATCTCCTAAAAAAATGTTAGTCCAGTGATATCAATTACCTTTCACATATTTCTTTTTTTTCTTTTTATTTTTCCCTTTTTGTGGTACACTTGTAGAAAGGATGATGTCAGTTACTGTCACTCCAGCATTTCATTGACTTTTCTTAATCTGTCCACTTGAATTCTCTCTGATCAAAGCCCCTGTTGATATATTGCTCTGATGATTGTGCAAATTGTGATTTTAATGCAGTTCTGGTGATGTTGGTGAACTGATAATAGCCACGTCAGAAGACCAAGCTGATGCAGATCTTAAAGCAATTACTGTGTGCAAGATCACCTGAATTGTTGTATGTAAAAATTTTGTTTAATGTCCCATAGACGTTCACTATGATTTATGTAAGTATTTAAGTTTAAGTGAGTTATATCTCAATTTGAGGTTGACAAAGTATTTGGGATTGTATTTTTTCTGTGATGGACAATTTATTGAGTATATGAAAAATTAATATATTTTGTTCAAGTTTAAGATGTTTATATTTTGCCAAATTCTAAAATTAATTAATTATTATAAATTAATATATGACAAAAAAAGGATATGCCAATCTTAAAATTAATATAATTTATTATAAAAAATTGTTTTTCAATTTTATTTTGTTAGCGACGGCAACAACCGGTCACACATTTTGTCGAATTGATTTGAAGATTAGCACGACAATCTGCCCCTCGCTAATGGTTATTTCTATCGGGACTAGCGACGGCACAAAGCCCGTCACTGAATAGCCACGGCATTCTGCCCCGTATCTAATGGTTATTTCTATTTGGGATGAAGCTGTCGCTAACTAGCCACGGCAATCTGCCGTCGCTAATCATGCTATTTGGAAATTAGCGACGGCACGAAGCCGTCGCTAACTAGCCACAGTAAAATGCGGTTGCTATTGTTCACGTTAGCTACGATAAAATACCGTCGCTAGTTTTCAAATTGGCGACCGCACTTTTCAAATTAGCGACGGTGTTTAGCTGTCGCCAATTAGCCATGGCTATT
The DNA here is from genome assembly GCA_003290165.1 of Berberis thunbergii. Classification (NCBI taxonomy): domain Eukaryota; kingdom Viridiplantae; phylum Streptophyta; class Magnoliopsida; order Ranunculales; family Berberidaceae; genus Berberis; species Berberis thunbergii. Next base: position 79,603 of record QNQO01009029.1, read on the forward strand.
TGCCATCGCTGATTCAAATAGCGACGATAATTGTAGCTATGGGCCATCACTAATTCCTTTTAGCTACGGTTTTGGGACAATTAGCAACGGGTTTAGCCGTTGCTGATGTCAATTTTTTTTTTAGTATTTGTTATGATCCATAAGGAATTATTTGAGCTGAAGCAAAACTTGTTTGTCGAAGTCTGATGTATTTCCAGTAACAATGTCACCAACTATAACATAATTTAGTAAGTAGCGAGAAAGGTAGTCAAGTAAGAAACACAAGTAGTAATCACTACAAAAAAAGCAAAATTAGCTACGGTAATTAGCGACGTTTTTTTAAAACCGTCGCTAATTAAACGGTTTGTGACGGCAATAAACCGTCGCTAAATGTTCTGATACGGTTATCACTATATCGATTAAAATAACCGTCTCTAACAGTTTTGCGACAGCTTATAACCGTCACTAATACGAACATTAGCGACGGTCTTCCAACTGTAGCTAATGTTAAGAAATTTTTTTGTTAGCGACGGTTTTTGGACCGTCGCTAACGTGAATTTTTTTAAAAAAATATATCAAACAAATTAGCGACGGATTTTTCACCGTAGCTAATGTTTTTGTGATTTAAAAAAAATTTATATGAAAAACACCTTACGACGGTAGGAGGGCCGTAGCTAATGTGATTTTAAAAAAAAAATTAGAAAAGAGCTTAGCGACGTTTTATGACCGTAGTTAATGTTTAGAAAAAAAAAATTTATTAGCTACGGTCTAAATACCGTCGCTAACCTGATTCTTAAAAAAAATATATTAAACCACTTTAGCGATGGTAGGAGGACCGTAGCTAATGTGATTTTTCTAAAAAAATTACAAAACTTAGTGACGGCATGGTGACCGTAGCTAATGTTTAGAAAAAAAATTTATTAGCTACGGTCCAAAATACCGTCGCTAACGTGATTTTTTTTTAAATATAACAAACCAAATGAGCGACGGCTACTAATGTTTTTGTGATTTAAAAATTTTATATGAAAAACCTTAGCGACGGCACGAGGGTCGTAGTTAATGTGATTTTTCTAAAAAAAAATTTCACAACGAGCTTAGCGACGACATTGTGACGTAGCTAATGTTTAGAAAAAAAATTTATTAGCTACGTCCAAATACAGTCACTAATCGTGATTTTTTATTAAAATATAAAACAAAATAACGTACGACGACACTTTTAAAATAAAAAATTATAAGAAAAGAACGTAGTGACGGTTGTAGGGTCGTAGCTAATGTTATAAATTTTTTTTTTGTTAACCACGGTCCAAATACTGTAGCTAATGCATTTAAAAAAAAATTATAAGAAACCAATATAGCGATGGCATTAGGGTCGTAGCTAACGTTTACAATTTTTTTTTGTTAGCCACAGTCAAAATACCATAGCTAAATGTGAATTTTTTTTAAAAATTATATATAGCAAAATCGCTATATATTTATAAACTGGATAAATCACTAATAACACAATTCCGTCCAGCCGGGTTAGGAGACCTAGCTTTCACTATAGGCGACCCAGATCGAATCCCACCAATGAAAATTTTGATTATTATTAAAATTTTTATTAGCGACGACAAAGTGCCATGGCTAACTGAGTTTTATTTATAAAACTCAGTAGCCACGGTTCTCAAACGTAGCTAATTCTTTTTTTAATTATATAAGAAAATAGCTATATATTTATAAACTGGATAAAATCACCAATGGCCTTTCAACCCGGTTAGTAAACTCATTAGAGAAGATCATATCAAATCAGATCAGATCAAAGAAGTTCAAATAAGATCAGATCAGATAAAAAAAGATCAGATCAAAGAAGATCAAAGAAGTTCATAGAAGATAAAAGAATATCAGATAAAAAATATGGATCAAAGAAGATCAGATCAAAAAAGATCAGACCAGATCAAATAATATTAGATCAACAAAATCAAAGAAGATCAGATCAAAAAATATCACTTCAAAGAAGATCAAGGAAGTTCAAAGAAGATCCGATCAAAGAATATCAAATCAAATAAGATCAAAGAAGATCAGATAAGATCAAAGAATATCAGATAAGATCAAAGAAGATAAAGACTATCAGATCAGATCAGATCAAAGAATATTAGATAAAAAAATATCAAAAAAGATCAGATCAGATCAAAGAAGATCACAGAAGATCATATCAAATAATATCAAATCAAATAAGATAAAAAAATATCAGATCATATCAAATAAGATAAAATAATATCATATCAGATCAAAACAAGATCAGAGAAGATCAGATCAGATCAATGAAGATGAAAGAATATCAGATAAAAATATAAGATCAGATAAAAAATATCAAAGAAGATCAAATAAAAAAATATCAGATCAGATCAAAGAAGTTCAAAGAAGATCTGATCAAAGAAGATCAAATCAAATAACATCAAAGAATATCAGATAAGATCAGATCAGATAAAATAAGATCAGATCAGAGAAGTTCAAATAAGATAAAAGAAGATCAGATCAAAGAAGATGGGATCAAAGAAGTTCAGATAAAAAAATATGGGATCAGATCAAAGAATATAAAAGAACATCAGATCAAAGAATATCAATTCAAAGAAGATCGATAAAAAATATCAAATCAAATAAGATCACAGAAGATCAAATAAGATCAGATAAGATCAAAGAATATCATATCAGATCAGATTCAAATAAGATAAAAGAAGATCAAAGAATATCAGATCAAAGAAGATCACAGAATATCATATCAAATAAGATCATATCAAATATGATCAGATCAGATCAAAGAAGTAAAAAGAAGATTAGATCAAAGAATATCAAAAAGATCAAAAAAGTTCAAAGAAAATCAAAAAAGAAAATGAGATAAAAGAATATCAGATCAGATCAGATAAAATAAGATCAAAGAAGATCAAATCAAAGAAGATGAGATCAAGGAAGATAAAAAAAAATCAGATCAAAGAATATCAGAGAAGATCTAAAAAGATCAGATCCAGATCCAAAGAACATCATAGCACTAATTGGTTAGCTAAAAAAAAAATAACACTAAAGAGATTAGCTACGACCATTGGTTTAAAAAAAATATCAAACATAAAGAGATTAGCCGTGGCTAATTCGTTTTTCATTTTTTATATTAGCGAGGGCAACAAACCATCGCTAATTGGTTAGCTAATAAAAATTAAACACTAAAGAGATTAGCTACGGCCAATTGCCGTGGCTAATTGATTTTATATAAAAAAAGTATTAAACACTAAAGAGATTAGCCACGGAGTCAGAGAACCAAGGCTCTAGTTCTTATTTCAACCGAAGGACTTCGATTAACTCCATCATCATCAATTTTTTTAGGTAAGATCATTCTTCTTATTTAGATGTCCTCTTCTTATTCTTCTTCTTCAAATCTGTCTAGATTTTTGTTTCCCTTCTTTTACCAAATCAAAACATTAAAACCCACAAAGAATCCACAGTTTTCAACAACCCCATGAGGCCATTCTTGAAGGAATTCTAGGGTTTTCAAATGGCATTCACTGATCAGGGGTTGGTCGGTCCTGTTTTTTCCTCTTCACGAGGTTCTGTCCCCAAATCAGTTTTATTTATTCATTTACATGTTGATTCAATTGTGTTTTGTTTTATAAGAAATTGGATCTGAATTTTTATTTTCATTGTGTGTTTGAGATCCTTATAGTGTGTTATTTGTTTGTTCATGGTGGGATTGTTCAGGTTGGTAAACATTGGCTAAAATGTCTACCTTTATGGGTGTTATTGTTTCGGATCCCTGGCTTCAAAGCCAATTCACTCAGGTCGAGCTTCGTGGCCTTGAAACCAAGGCAAGTGTTTTTATTGAATTGATTTGTGACTGATATCAATTGTACGTTGATGGATTATGGGAAATGAATTGTGAATTTGGATGGACTTCATGCAGTTTATTTGACCAAGGAGTTAATTGGGTGGTCCAGTCACACTGAGAGATTTTCCACCTGTTACTTATTTGGGATTGACAAATAAAACACTTTGCTACGTTTTATGCCGTCCATAAGTGTATATTTGAAAAAAAATATATTGACAAAAATTTTACTTAGCCACGGTATAATAACCGTAGCTAAGATTTACAAATCCTAGCTACGGGTTTTTGCCGTCCCTAATCGAGAAAAAAAAAGACAAATTAAAAACCTTTCCGCGCGAAAAAATTTGGGAATCCCGCGTTTATCTTGTTTTGTGAAGAGAGTATACATTGCAGAGGACGAAGGAGAGAGAGGAAGAATCATTGAGAAGCAGAGAGAGGAAGAATCATTGAGAAGAAGAACCTGTGAGAGGAAGAATCATTGAGAAGAACCTGTGAGAGGAAGCTCTGCGAGGAAAACGCTCTGTGATTTGAGAGGAAGAAGCTCTTTGATTGCGAGGAAGAAGCTCTGCGAGGAAAACGCTCTGTGAGAAGAATCATTGACATCCGCGTCACGGTGTCTTGAGAGGAAGAAGCTCTGCGAGGAAAAGGCGCGATTTTCAGAGGAAGAAACTGTGAGAGGAAGAAGGTCTGAGAGGAAGAACCATATTTTGAAGGGAAGAACCCTCGATTTTCAGAGGAAGAAGGTCTGAGAGGAAGAACCCGCGCCGCGTCACCTGCTGAGGGGCCTGGAATCCTTCTGCATCCAGGAAGATCATCTCATTCTTCATCTTCTTCAACTTCAAGGTGGGAGAAATTTGGGGTTTTTGTGCTCTAACAAGGGTTTTTGTGCTTAACAAGGTAAGTAAAAATAAAATCACAGACTCTTAGGTTTATATTGTTTATATTTTTATATTGTAGAATTCACAGACTCTTAGGTTTATATTGTTTATATTGTAGAATTCACAGACTCTTAGTCTAAAGATGGAAGTAAATCTATCACTTAGGTTTATATTGTTTTGCAAATTTTAGTGTAAAGATGCAAATTTTTTATATTGTTTTGAACTGTAAACTCCAAACTCACAGACTTTTAGTCTAAAGATGGAAGTAGAACTCTTATACGAATTCAAGCTAGACGTCTAAATGTCTAATAGGTTTGAAACATTTTACATTTTTTTGCGAGTTTATTATTTTCCTCATGGAGCTGCTAGATACTGGGGTATTTTTTCGATTCATGAACTTCACATTCTTTTGCACGACTGCCATTTATGAAGATCAATCAATTGAATCTAGTGCAAGTGTACATCAACTATACCTGACAGCAGGTTAGCGGCAATGAGCCCTTTCTCATTGCATATTAGGTTTGGTGATATTTCAATGGGGTTCATGAACTGAATACTTCAATTCGGACTTAGCTTTACCCCCATTGAACCGAATACTTCAATTGGGATCTTAGCATGATATAGCTATTGCTCATGGAAGAACCTTTTAATAACTCCATGAAGAGGGGTATTTGTTGAGCATATTAGAAAACTTGTCCTCAAACATTAGGAAATAGTTGAAGTACTTATATTTTGTATGAAATATTTCTCCAATACCAGATTTGTTTGATACTTTTTTTTTTCTATAATTCAAAATGCTATACGGATTGACTAAATGGGGTTACTGTGGGATCTACTAGTCTTGTGATAAAACTCTTTGAACTGTTTGCACTTTTTTTTATTCAGAAGAGGACATTCTGAGTTTGTGTGATAGTTTATGCCACCACATTGGGCACAAATAAACACACCTGCAGTTCAACATTCATAGATGACTTGGTATATGAATGTTGTAGTTTTGTATGGATGGAATTTCAAAACCACATAATGATATTTTCTTCAACTTGAAGTTCGATGCCTCAAAATCAATTTTGTGTTAATATTCACCTCCGCAGAAGAAATCGTTTTAGTGAGAAATATAAGCAAAAAGAATAAGGACACCGTTTGGATGGATGTTCTTCAATTTCAATTCCAAAAAGGATCAAATTTGTTGTCAATCTCTTGTTGGGTTCATTCTTCTTAGAGGTAGTTACTGTATGAATCATATTAGTTACTATTTCAATACAATGTCTTTGCTTCTCAAAGAAAGGAGCCTTGCCCAATCGAACCTGTCTCAAGTTCATGTAGAAAGCAAATTCATTCATTTGCCATAAAGCAACCGAATAGTGAATTTGTGGTTGGGGTGCCAAAGAGTGGTCACAAGCCACTCATAAGGATGGGCAACTTCTATGAGCACAATGCGCCTACGAGAAACACTGTAGACCTGACCACTACAATATAAAAAATTGAGATTTTAATTTGCCTTCTTTTTATTCTTCCATGATGCCCAGTGAGGTTCCTCAGCATCCAAGGTTTGGTTCAGCGTCAGCTTTTCTAGCAGGGATCCATTGGGCTGCTCTAGCATCATTACCAAATTCTTCATTTTGGTCAGTGATTGTAGGTAGTTTTAGGTGGCAACACGAGCTAAAAGGATCATTTTCGACCAAAAAAAATATTCTATTTACAATGTCAACCGGCAAAGCATAAGTGGGATCTATTGCTTTAACTCCTGGGTACTCCAGAAGTGAAAGTCCTGCAGTGAAACAAAATAAATACGCAACGTGGGATATCACAAAATGGATTCAAAAGTGAGATAAATATATATATGTGTGGAAAAGAAACAATAACTATTCTTACCCGCAACCCCAAAATATGTATGGAAAATGTCAACTGCATCATCAAGCCTATTGGAAATCCCCCCTATTGTATTTGTCCTGCATTGTGTGATGAATCAACACCTATCTGCTAATGCACTACCAGAATTCTATAAACAATTTAAAAATTGAAAATCCAGAAAAATGTTCACTTATTCAACATCTAGAATCAATGACTACTAATCACCCCCATCCTTAATATGAACATGATTACATGTCTAGTCACTACACATGATTGATACTTATATTTTATTCAATGGTTTAATATATGTGGTTAATCTATTTGGCTCTATGCCTGTGATAAATTTGATGTTGCTTTCTGAACTTATATTTTTTTTATGCATGAATATGTGCAATCTTGAATGTTATTAACAGGTTAAAAAAATATAGAGATGAGGCGTCTAACTCAAAGAGGACAGTTGCATTCTCGAAGAGCAACCTTATCACAACATGCTTCTACTTCAGAAGCTATATCAAGTCAGGAAAGGTCACAGCATGTGTCTCAACTATCTCAAACAGATACTGTAGTCCCTGAGACTATTACTCCCTCTATTGCTGGAGAGGGACAGCCGCTATCTGAAGATCAACAAGACCTTGCTGACCATGATATGAATGAAATTGAACAACAACTAGAGAGGATTGTGGATGGACGCCTATCTACAAGGCATAGGGATGAAGCTGTTCGTATAGGTAATGTTTGCTGACTTATCGCAAGTGTATAATTTTTTTTCTTCCAGATATGACATAGTTTGAGGAAATCGATTTTTTTTTAATATTCATGATATATAGCTTATTTCACTTTGGTGCTATTGGAATTGCAGTACAACGATATAAGAAACGCAGGGGTATGCATCAATATGATGGCCCAAACCATATAAAATTGATGGTGGTGAAATGCAATGACTTTGGACAGCCTATCGGCAAGACAGCAGCAAAAGTATCCACTGAAATTGGTATAATAGCACGGGATGGAAGTAAGGTGCCTCTTTCACCTTGCAAATGGCCGAAGATATCACCAGATGTAAAGGACACTATTTGGAAGCTAATATCGGTAATAGTCTTGCAAGTTTAATAATATACGACATAGCACATTTTCCCAAATCGTATTTCTATATTACTTATCGTAGCTTGATAATTATTGGAATCCTACGTTTTTGTCACAGGCAAAGTTCTCATTCGAAAACTGTACGGACAAAACTAAGGTCTTTGTCTATCTTGACGAGTGTTTAAAATTTGATAATTAGTGTTTTTATATATCGTCATGTGATTATATTATACTAAAAAAACTTTATTATAAAATTTGACAGAGATGGGTCCTTACTAAAGCTTGCGATTGTTGGAAACAATGGAAACACAATTTGTTCAGGGCATATCATAGGTATGATCGACCACTTGAGCAAACAATATGAGCACACT